>APFE031642288.1:52638-70627 GCA_000404065.3 Pinus taeda
GGTACTACTATGGTCCCTAACTTCATTTCCCTGCTCATTGATCAGATGAGAGGTACTTCACATGAGTCCCAGACTGCATGGGTAGGATGCCTCGACAGGAGAACTAATCAATCCTATCCTCATAGGAGAAAAAATCAATCCTGCTACAATCTCCATGGAGAACACATCAATCCAAGCCGCCATGGAGAACACATCAATCCAGGCCTCACAGGAGAACTAATCATCCTGCTACACAGGAGGGCGAATCATCCTATTCCACAAGAGAACCAATCATCTTGTCCCACAAGAGAGCAAATCATCTTGTTCCAGTGTGCACCACCAGGGGAGGGTGAGTCACCCTGTAGTCATATGCTGCTCCAGTAAGAACCGCAAGCCCTCAGAGCTCCCATAGCTCAATGTATGCAACATGTAGGACCCTTGTACAAGGGTTTCTTGATGACTCCAATTCGTTTGGGAAAATCATAGATTAGATATTTTCTCGGGGCTTTGATAAGGTGTATCGGCTTGTACATCATCTTAATGCGATGGAGCCTCCTTGCTCATTGAATTACCATATCCCAAATGATGTCTATCTGCTGGAGCAATTGAAGAATATGGGGTTCCTCAATAATCGAATCCCACCTCTGGTTGTTACAGAGAATCAAAGTAGTGTCCAATGTAAATCCAAATAGCTCACTGAGAGCTTTCGCAACCAGACTGCCTCACAGGAGGCCATGCTAGCAGCAATATACTCTACTTCGGTGGTGCTCAAAGCCATTGACTTTTGCTTCCTACTCATCCAGGATATCGAAGCAAATCCCAAGGTGAAACAACACTCGAAACGGTCCGCCACACTGCCTGCCCAATTAGCATCAGTATATCCAAGTAGTCTCACATCTCTGGCAATGTATCTCAGTCCATGAGAGATTGTGTCTTGAAGACATCTCAGAAGATTCTTGGCACCAATCAACCAAATATGAGCTCACAATGCTAACTGCAAAACATATGTTCGGACAGAGGTTCATCAAGAACATCAACGTGAATGAGTTTTTGAAACTCGAAGGTATTTCCCAAATCTGGTCTGACATCACTACCATATAAATTTTGAAAGTTAAGATCCTCGAGGTAGTCACAAGCTTGCAGTCCACCATATCAAATATTTTTCAAAATCTTCACCACATATTTTCCTCGAGATAGGAAAATTTCCCTTGGCTTCTACCATACTTCAAGTTCTAGGAAATAGTGCATCAGTCCTAGGTCCTTCATTTCAAATTGAGAAGCCAGCTCCCTCTTACATTTGTGAATGAAAGGGTTTGCACTTGTTAGAAAGAGGTCATCCACATACAACACCAGTATGAGAGTCTTGTCATCTTCAACCTTAAAGTAAAGGTTAGGATCGGCTTCACTCCTAGTGAATCCCAACTTCATCAAGTAGCTATCGATCCTCTCATACCATGCTCAGGGTGCTTGCTTGAATCCATAGAGAGCCTTCTTCAACCTGAATACATGATATTTTTGATCATAAATCTCAAATCCTTCGGGTTGCTCCACATAGACCTCTTCTTTGATAGAACTGTGCAAGAACGCGGTCTTGACATCCATCTGATGTAGGTTCCATCCTTGTGAAGCGGCAAGGGTTATGATCGAGTGGATGGTCATATATCTGGAAACATGTGTAAATATCTCATCATAGTCTATACCTTCCTTATGGGGGAAACCACGAGCAACAAAACGATCCTTATACTTTTCCGTACTTCCATTTGCTGCATGCTTTATCTTGTAAAGCCATTTGGAAGTAACAATTGTCTTGTCCTGGGGTCTGGGAACTACTTCCCAGACATCATTCTTCATGATAGACTCATATTCTTCGATCATAGCATCCTTCCATACTTGATGCTTGACGACGTTTGAGAATGATGAAAGCTCATTTTGTATGATCGTGC
This sequence comes from Pinus taeda, assembly GCA_000404065.3. Lineage (NCBI taxonomy): Eukaryota > Viridiplantae > Streptophyta > Pinopsida > Pinales > Pinaceae > Pinus > Pinus taeda. Next base: position 54,561 of record APFE031642288.1, read on the forward strand.
TCATGATGGTCAGATATCCCTGATACCTATTAGGTTTCTTACTTTCACGAAAGGTTCCTTGGGATGCAACATGTCCTTCAACATCATCAAGTAGCCCCCTTATCCATAAAGGCCTCTTCCTAGAAGAGGAAGGCTCATGTGGAGGAGGATCAATCGGATCCATGGGTTCTTCTACATAAGGCATTGATTCATCATCCTTTTCTTTCAGTTCCCTGGTGTCGCCTTCTTGAGAGCTCCTCAAAGTCGGAAGATTGTTCACCTTGCTGAGAGCCATATCTTTGTCAAAGGTGACATCATGACTAATTACGACTTCCCTTTGACCGACTACATAGATTTTATAGCCTTTAGTATTTTCACCATAGCCCACGAAAATTCCCTTCTTTCTAGATGCACCCAGTTTATTTCTTTTCTCTTTCGGCACATGAAAATATACAGGGCTTCAAAAAATTCTAAAATGAGAAACATTAGGTTTCTTACCGGTGAACTTTTCTTCAGGAGTCTTGGAACCCAATGCTTGATGAGGGCATATACGGCAGTGTTTATAGTTTCAGCCCATAGAAACTTCGGAAGTCTTTGATCATGTAGCATGGTCCGAACAGCTTCCACAATCGTGCGGTTCTTCCTTCCCACCGCACCATTCTACTCAGGGGTATATGGTGTAGTAGTCTCCCTCTTAATGCCAGCCTCAGATATGCTAGAGTGAACCAATTGTAATATATCGGAGGTCTTCTTCAGCACATCTTGGACATACACCTTCTTTCTCTACTCGGAATTCGGGCATCCCTGTCACCATTTGTTTTACATCGGGTAGACTTTGTAATGAAGGTGGGAAAACCTCCAATGCCAAAGTTCAGACTGAAGAGTTGTGTCACAAGACATGACACCTAGTGGACTTCCATCGACCTGATATAATGAATCAACACTAAACCCAAGAGTAAAGGCATCTTTAACATTATTTTTCCATATACATACCTTGCCACTGCTAAAGGTTACCTTGTAGCCTTTGTCTTCCATTGTCGAGATGGACACTAGGTTCTTTTTGAGGTCAGGTGCATTTAATACATCCTGGATTTTCTAGCCTTCTTGAATGATTGTCCTCTTCCTCGATCCCCAGCTCCCCTCTTACCTTTGCTGTTGAATTTTCCATCCCTTCAATTACCATGAGAGGGATTTTGATCATTGTCCCGGTGTGAGTCCTTTCTATCAAGGCACTCCCTTGCATAGTGACCTGCTTTATCGTAGATGTAACATCATCCTTTTCTTCCACCCTTAGGTCCAGCCTTTCCTTTTGATTTAGTCCCAGAATTATTTCTTTTCTTAGCATGAGAAGAAAAGGCAGCAGGAGGATCTTTAGGCATGGGCATTTCTTGCACTTCTTCCCTTGTTTCTTCTTGAATGCATCTAGCCAATAATTCCTTGAAACCAAGAATTACATTATAGTTCAGAAGAGTAGTCCTGAACATGTACCATTCAGATGGTAATCCTCCAAGAGTCGTGAGTGCTATTTCCTAGTCTATCATAGATTTCCTTGGAGGTGTCTAGATCAGAGAGTAGGCCACCAAGCGCTTGTTGATAGAGTCCCAGATGATCTTCTTTGCTTTAATTTCTTTGTTCTTCCATTTGTTCCTGGCAGCAGGAGGTGCATTTGATGGAGGCTCAACAATATTGCCTCTCATGTGACCCAACACTCCTTTATCCTCCAGGGTTAGATCGATAGACATCTTTCATCCGTGATAGTCAGCTTTCTCATGGAGCTTGTCTTCGGCAGGAAAGAGTATTGAGGACCCCATATTTCTTTTAGGATAGCCTTGCCAATCTTCTCTTTGGTGATTTCTCTTGCTCTTGCTCGGGCTTTGTCTTCACCTCAGCTCTGATACCATGTTAAGTTATGGTATGCTCTATGCTTATAACAATTTACTTCTTTTTCTTATTATATTCCATAGATTAGTAATCACATGTACATAAAGTAAAGTGCAGATAGAACATTAAATGATTGATAGAAAACAAGCCAAGACAAGAGATACAAGATGTGGCGGCTAGCCATGGAAAAACCCCACAATGTGTGGGGAAACCCTTTGATCAAATCTTCTTTTATCTTCAATAATTCAACAGAGAGAAATAGTACAATAAATCTGATTCATATTAGCAATAGCAAACCCTAGATCAACAACATCAACATTAACGACTTCATTATCAAACTAGGGCAGATGATATCTCACAAATCGACCGTCGGATTGACTTCAGTCCACCACCAAAAGTTGCGGCTTCCAGAGGAGGTTCAGATGAACCTACAACGCAGTTCAAATGAGGAGATCTTCTAGGCCACGTAGGTCAATCTTTACTTCTGTAGTTGTAGCTTCAGTTTCAGCAGTTTTCGGCTTCAAACTAGGGCAATCGATATCTTGCCAACCATTCGTCATATTGACTTCATTCCACCACCAAAAGTTGTGGCTTTCAGAGGAGGTTCAGATGAACCTATAGTACAGTTCAGATGAGGAGATATTCTAGACCACATAGGTCAATCTTTACTTCTACAGTTGCAGCTTCAGTTTTATCAGTTTCCAGCTTCAAACTAGGGCAGTCGATATCTTGCAAATCGTTCATCGAATTGAATTCATTCCACGACCAAAAGTTGCGGCTTTCAGAGGAGGTTCAGATGAACCTATAGTGCAGTTCCAAAGAGGAGATCTTCTAGTCCATGCGGGTCAATCTTTACTTCTGCAGTTGCAGCTTCAGGTTCAACAGCTTCCGACTTTACATGTGTGAGAGAGAGACCCATTTCTGCGCAGTAGAGAAGAGACTCATTTCTGCGCAGTAGAGAGAGAGAGAGATGTGATGAGAAGTGTGAGTGAAAATGAGGAAAAGTCTTCTTATATTTATACACAACGTTGGTGTTTGAATAGATGCGACTATTGGGCTTTTGAGCCTACATGAGTTGTAGGTCGGCTTGATAATAATTCCATAATCAAAATAAATTCATATCTCCATGAATACTTATCGAAATTGGATGATCTTTATATAAATCCTACACCTCTCGATGAGAGGAATCTAATAAAAATATTATCAGCCATGAATAAGATGACCCACATGAAGATTTTCCCTGGTTTCAATTTTAACAAAAAACTGTTACAAAATAAAGAAGGAAGAACGCTTAAATATTGAAAGGGAAAATCAATCTCAACTAGAAGTTGAAGAAGCTACGTAAATATAAATATTATAAATGATATTTAGAATTTAACTAGTGTATTGTGAAATTTAATTTTTATTTGATGAACTAATTTGAAAAATGTTTTGCAATGTAAATAGAGAGAGATATCCCCCAATAACATTGATGATGAGATTGAAAATGTTGAAAGGCAAAGTGAAAAAGATATTGAACCAATGATTGATGATGTTGTTGATGATGTTGAAAGAGATTCAAGTGAAGAAGTTTAATCACCATCAGGTATGCATCTGTATGTTGTGCATTTTTGAAATTATACATATTTATTAATTTCATCATTCAAACTCTATTTTTTAATTTAATTATTTAACGAATATTTATAGCCATTTACATTTAATTTTTATATGTACAAATGAAATCAATATCGATGATGAGATGATAGAAAATGTTGACACTGACACAAATAGAGATAACAAATCTGACCATGTTATAGGATATCATGTTAAGCTCATTATTCATAAGTTCTTCAAAGATGAAAATGTTATAATTCAAGCTCAAATTTTGAGAGGTCTCTTAACATAAAAGAAATTAAAAGAAGCTACAACTCTATTGCGTATTTGAAAATCAACGAAAGATAAAAAGGTGAAGGAAAATGTGATTCAAAATATAAATAATGCTCTAAAATCAATTGGAAGATCTATAAAGAAAAGTGATATTTATACATGTAGAGAAATACAAATGGAAGTGGTTTCATCTAGTACTAAAGAAAATCGTTTGGTAAAATCTATGGAAAAAGCATTAGGGATCTCATGAAAAACATTGCATAAACATAGGAAATTTCAATTGCAAATAGATGTAAATGATAAGTTTGCTTGTTGGATAGTTATTTATAGGAAACCATACAAAGATATACTTGGAGAAGATGTTAAAAAAATAAAATATGAATATTGGATGAAAAATTCACACGTTTCACCAAAAGCAAGGGATATGATGCATTGAAGAATAGTACAAAATCAGTATGGAGAACATACAAAACATATCTTGGACACCATTCATATAGAGTTGTTCAACAAGTTCATAGAAGAGAATCATGGAATTGATGTCTCAATCAATACTTTTGTGCAACAAAAACCATGGTATGTTACACCTATCACTACACGCGACACTTGTTGTTGTTGTTATCATGTGAAATTTCAATTATATTATGACACCTTCCTTAATTTTGGTAAAACATTCTAGAAAAATTCACCTCCTCCTTCCACTATCCATGATTTCATATCCGAAATTCTATGTGAAAGAGAAAGTCAAGAATTATTTTACCAAAAGAAATGTGCCGGTGGTAAAAAAAATGATCATTGTGGAAATTTGACTTTATTTCACAACAAATATTCTATTGATATGATAAATCATTATCTAACTTAAAAGTGAAATGGAAGAGATATGAATATATCCATACATCGATTAGTTCAAATAATAGTACAAGTGATAAAAGGATTGATTTACAAGAAGAAGAAATTTCTGTGATAGAGTTTTTGAAGATGTTTGAGACATGAATTTATAAGTACACCAAGCATTCACATAGAGCTCGATGGCAAGACCTGCAATTCAAAAAATCCATGAAATATTTTCACTAGGGAGCATTTTGTCAATAGTTGATTTTGTAGATAATTACACATTTGTTGCACAAAATGAAATACAAAGTGAATATTATCATTCTGACCAAGTCTCTATGCTTGCCCATATTCTATATAGACATGATGAACAAAATGTTGATCATAGAGAAAGCACCAGTGAGATCAACATGTTATTAAAGAATATCACTTTTATATCAATGATGATCGTACACATGATACACATTTTTTAAAACATTGTTTTGATAAGATTTATGACTCATTGAAAGGTCATGTAATAAAATTCAATGAACATTGGATATGGTTAGATGGATGCATAGGTCAATTCAAATCTTCATGATCATTCTTTTGGTTGTGTCATCTTCATAATAAAACCCACATTAAACATTGTTGGAATTTCTTTGAGATTGGTCATGGAAAAGGAGAACACGACGGTGCAGGTGCATGTATAAAATGAGCACTTCAAAGATATCAAATGGACCACTCTGCAAATCGACTTGTCTCAGCTGAAAAAGTTGTTCAATGGTGTGTTGTTACACTAAGCCATCATACTAACCCATCAAGGGAGGTACAAAGGTATGTACATATATATAATCTTAATATATGATAATTTTTGTTAATTTTCTATTTTTAAACATTTATAAATTATACAGTTTAAACAATATCATGATGATTATCTTTGATATATAAATTATATTTTAAATAACATATTTAAATTCTTGTTTGAATTTACTATAGGTTTTTTGAGCATATTGGAGTCTAAGATGTACATAGATCGATTACATATGAAGCTGAAACAGTAAAAGGGAATAAAAAATTGCATTAAATTAAAAAAAGGTTTACCGAAATATGTTTGCATTTGATAAAAGAAAATATTCTTGTTTTTCTCCTATTTTCATTGAGGACACACAATCCAATGATGTTTGTGAAAACAATATGTATGTAAAATCTTGGCAACATACAAAACTAAATACAAAGGGAAAAATGTGAGTTGTAAGCTTCGAAGAGATGGAATCAGAGGAGACTATAGTATTGTCTGAAGGTGATTGAGTTTATGATCTTGTTAGAGAAGGTAACATTTTAATAGCTTTCAAAGGATATATAATAAAATCAAGTCAATGTTGATAAAGTTAATTTCATGTTAATTATGATTGAATTTACACTTGTTTTATTGTGTAGTAGATGTTTTTGTTGTAGTTTCACCCATTAACACCATAGAAAATGTCAAGTATTATTTGATGCAGCGCACTGAATGATAGATGAAGTTATTGGAAGACTATGATGATAACAATTTTATATATGAAAGAGGGTCTATTATACTCAAGAAACTCATCAAACAGAGTAATGTTTACTTTCAAGAATATCAACTTGATGTCATAAGTTGTCAATATAGTCACTTGGTGTGTGCAACATGCATAAAGTTGATATAAGTTCAATAAAAAAAATTGAAAGTTAAAAAATGGGGAATGTCAAAATCTGACCATGAATTGATCATTGAGGATGGAATTCCATTAGGATTTTTTTAATTGAACTGCCAAACAATTTCGTCTCCTTGGAAACTAGAGATGATACGCTCTCCAAAGAGCTATCTTGGGCTTAATTTGGACACCAGAAAGGCACTCAAAATCATGCTGAAAGATGGAGGGCGTGTTTGACACTATGAGGGTGCTCTTGACAGTGAAACGATCAAACGCACAACACCTTAGATGTTGTGCTCTTTTTTGGAGCATCCAATGAGAAAATGGTCAGAAGTTTTAGATTCAGAGTGATGATGACATGCACCCTATGCATTTTCTAAGAATTTAGAGGAAAATTGGTCAGCCAAAAGGGTCAAAAACCATAAAAAAAACCACCTTTCTGCCTCTTTTTTGGCTTGGTCACTGCGCATTTAATAGTCTTGGGAGATTGGAATTTTGACAGATAAAATGACCTCCAATTTGAAACCTAAATGAATATATGGAAAATAGACTCTAAGGGCTTTCCAACGAGCTATCTTGGAGAAAATTTGGATATTGGGGAGGCACCCAAAAGTAGCTCTGAAGTTGGAGGGCACGTTTGACACTGCAAGGGTGCGTTTGACAGTTCAAGGGCGTGTTTGACAGTCTTCTGTAATTTTCACTGTTTCACTCTAAATCAACTTTCACCTAGGGGAAATTGATGTTTTACTCATGTAATTGATCAATATGATGTAATTATTATGTTTTTTACTGTTATATAGAGTAAATACATTAGTTAAATGGCCTACATGGCATGTAATGAATCAATTTGCTTAAGTTAGAGATGAGTCACCTTGACCACCCTATACTCCAGCTATCAGTTCAACCTTTATTTCAACTGCTCCTCCTCTCATGGATTCGACCCCTAAGGCTAGGATGCGTTGTTTTGAGGTCTATATTATGTATTTTCTTAGTCATTTAATAGGTTGGAATTAGTTGGATGTTTGGCTATTGATTAGAGATACTAGTGTAATCAGTATTTGGCAGAATTTAATGAATGAGTTGCAACTATTTTGGTGGAATACTTGTGGTATGGAATTTTGACTTAGTTTCTTCTTATGTTGCATATGTTTGAATGTTTTGTACTCCCGTGTTTCACTTCACTTCTATGATATTTTGATTTTCAAGTTGATGAGCATAATTCATTTTATATGCTCTATTTTGGGAAAATCTACATAGTTTGTCCGGTTTCTTTAGTTTAGAAAGAATACATGTTTGTCTTGCTCTTTCTAGCACCTCACCAGTCTTATCCATCTCACTTCATAACCTTAAAGTGTTTGAGTGCCTACCTACCTTGCTCCATTAGATGTCTGAAATCATACCCTCATTTTCCCTGACTTAGTCTTTTTGACCTAATCCTCTTCCACCAACCCCATCAAATCAAATCAAACACCCTCTGCACTTTACATTTAACCTAAAACCCTAATCTATCCAACCCTATTGGTTGTGATCCTTTATAGAGATCCCTCTCCAGCTTGGTAGAGCTAGCTACCAAGTCAAAATATTGGTCTGTGGTTACCTCAGTTGGACTCTTCCTCAGCCTTGGAGATCCGAAGGAGTGATAACATATTGGCACCATTTTCAGGGAGTGAAAGCACTATCTTCTCCAAGAAACAAAAACAATGATTTAGATCTAATTGTTGATGGTGAACAACAATTGGACACATAGGAGAGTTGTACCATTCACCTGGAGACTCCATTGGCTGAAAGATCCAGAAAATCAACATTTCATAGTGACTCCACTTTTCAATAACCAATAGTTTGAAAACCTTCTTGGTGACTTCATTGTTTTCAATATGAGTTCTACTGCAATAGGAAATCCTAGGTATGCTCCTATGGATCGATCTCAGATCCTGGATTTCCAAATCCTATGCCTCATATTGACTGGTTTACAAATCTTCCTATTTTTAAAAATGAACAAGAAGATGATGCTACTTTGCACTTCGTAAGTTTTCATGTACATGTATGTAGACTAAGAGTTGAGTTTCCTGAGGACTATCTCATGAAGTTGTTTATGGCTACCCTTGAAGATAAAGATAGGGTATGGTATGAAGGGTTACCAGAAGGAAGATTATTTTCTCTAAAATATTTCCATAATGTGTTCGCCAACCATTATGTGAAGTCTTATCTTTTTTTACAAAGATGTTGTGATTATAGTGAAGGTTTCATTGCATATCTTGAAAGTATTGATGATATCGAATGTATGGATGATGAAGAAATCATTGAAGCCTTCTCTAATTTTTCCCTTCAAAAATAGTCTGAGGAAACCAATCACTTTGATACATAAGATCATAGTCAGTATACAGTAGCTTCCTCTTTGCTTGTAGATGAAGGAATTTTTCATCTTGATAGTCAAAAGGAATCACATGAAATGAATCAGCAGTCTGATGAAAATTTATATACTCCTTTGCTTGAAATTAATGAAGATATTCAACATCCTTGTCAAACTTTAGGAGAGAAAGAAGACAATTGTTGTTTTGTCCAAAGAAAACAAAGAGTACTTCCTCCTTTGGCTGAAGAAGAAATAAATAATATTCTTAATTTGAAAATTCATATTCCATCCCTGAAGAATGATGATGTTATTGTACAATCTTGCTAGTTTCCAAGTGATTATGAAGAGGAGAACAGTGATAAAGAACAAGTTTCTTCAGAGCCCCTTGCAGATACAAATCTTCCTCAATGTTCAGAAAATGAAAGGTTTGTTGATAAAAAGGAGTTTTCCCCAGATCCCATAGATATGGACACATATGTTGTTGAAAATATTATGGAGTACCCTTGTGCTAATTTGTTACAACCATATGGAAATAATGCTTATTCTTCTCCTTTTATTGATTCACAAAAGGTAATGCTTCATAATTTTCAAGATCCCTTGGATAGTCTTTTGCAAGCATTGGAGAAGATGAATGTTGTTTTGTTTATCAACATAAATCTTGGTTTTAGTTTTCATTGTGAGTTGCCTACATATACATCATTCTGCCTGCTCGAGGTAAGTGAGAGCATAATTTCAGTAAGTAACCATATACTGGATTGGTTACACTGGAAGGATCATTTCACCCAATCAATAATGGTGGAAGAAGGGGAAAAAGAGGAAGAACATGCTAATGTGTTGCCTCTAGCTCATGAACAGGAAACAATTCAACTTGACAGTTGTTCCGATCTTTCTGCTGATCATCAAGATCTGTCCTTTGCACATGCTTTTCAAGATCCTTTTATTAGTTGGCTACAATCATCAGATCATGATGGTTATCTTGTTTCGAATCATAGTTTTCAAATTTAGTTGTATGTGGAGTTTCCAATCTTCAAGATTTTTGTAGATAGTGTAGATAGAGGACAACCAGGTATCCAGTTGCTTGATTGGCTTCATTGGCATTTTTCCTTTACTTGATTTAGCAGTCATTTTCAACAGTTAGAATAGAATAGAGTGTGGATTTTGTTTTAGCAGCAACTTTCTTTCAAGTTCAGTTTTCAGCAAGTGACGATAGAATTCATCAAGGTTTGAAGCTCGAGGAGAAGGCCCTAAGGTTTTGATGATATGATAGTTTGGATTGAAGTTTTCAGTGTTCAGTTTGGTTCTTAGTTTTTGACCATATTGGCCCATATGGTTAGGCACTTGGTTTACGGTGTTCTTGACACCTCCAGGGAGCTGCCATCCCCACATAAGGACGATGATAGAGTCAGTATTTTCATACTACCATCAGTGATCAAAAATCCTCTTTTCATATCATATTAGGGTCCCATTTTGAAATTTTTGTCATTCCACTAGGTCGTTATGCAAAAATTTGGTCACTGAAGGTTGAATTAGGATTTCCTTTACTCCTTTTAGAAATTTACCCCTTACTGGCTCATTTCAACCTTGTTAAGTATCCATTGTCCATAAAGTTAATGACATCATGCCATCACATCAGTCATGTCATCTTGAAATTCATCCTTTAAGGTCTCATTAGGTCTTTTAGTGTTTTTCAAGGTTTCATTAGGTCATTAGGGTTTCCAAGGTTCCAATAAATCTCCATTCCATTGCATAAGACCAGAAATTAAAGGGTGATAAAATAACATCTCTTCACCATGTGAAGATGATTTTTAAAGAGAATTTATTATTTCATCATGTAATTTTGTGTTCACTATATGTAATAAGTATTGTTCCTAAGGTACCAACTCAATCTCTATATGCCAACTTCATTAAAGGAAAGTCAAATTCAAGGAGTTCTCAAAGACCATAAAAAGATCAATTTGTCAAAGGAAATAGTCAAGTGAAAGGGTAAGGTTTCAAAAAGTTAAGTGAATGCCAAAGGGAGTTGTCTTTTCCCAAGGGTGTCCAAATCATCATTTTCCACAAGCACTAAACCTTAATTTTCTCTCCCATTGAGCTAGGGTTAGCTATGGAATCAGAGACATATGAGAAGATGAGGAATAAGGTAGGTCATTTTAGCAAGTATGAGGCCATTCCAACTCATAGACATCATGTCTCCATCATTTTTCAAGAAGTCATTTCAAGGGACAAATCATTTGCCACACATAGGGCTGATTTTTCTTCAAACTACGTTTCATACCAAAAAAGGATGAATTTGGAAAAAATGAGAGAGGTTTTTGTTTATCATAGGCCAAGGATGAAAAACCTCCTTTAGTTTTTACGAAAGTATTATGGTTTTGGAGAAATTTCAACAATATAGTTTCTACAAGAGGTTTTCTGCATTTCTGGTGTTACCTTGGGAAAATCCAATTTTCTCCTAGATGGATTGTCAAAATGACTTGCTTTACGAGTCAAATGATAACTAGACAAAAATATATTTCAAATGAGCTATCATGAACTCAATTGGGAGTAGAGGAAGGCCTCCAAAAGTTGCCTGCAAGAGAACACTTGATTTTTGCACCCTCATTCTGCACTTTTGAACAATCGCAGGAGAATCCATGTTTTGAGGGGCAAATCAAGTCCATTTTTCAAAATAAAGGTAGATCTGGAAACTAGACAGGATAATATTTCCAATGAGCTATCTTGGGCTCAATTTGGACACTGAGAAGGCACTCAAAACCAGGCTGAAATATGGAGGGCGCATTTGACATTGTGAGGGCGCTCTTGACAGTGAAACAGTCAAACACGCAACACCTTAGGTGCTGTGCTCTTTTTTGGAGCATCCAATGAGAAAATTGTCAAAATTTTTAGATTCAGGGTAATGAGGACATGCACCCTGTGCATTTTCTAAGCATTTGGAGGAAAATTGGTCAGCTAAAAGGGTCAAAAACAATAAAAAGGCCACCTTTATGCCTCTTTTTTGGCCTGCTCGCTACGCGTTTACCAGCCTTGGGAGATTGGAATTTTGATAGGGAAAATTACCTCCAAATTGACAATCGAAGGAATATATGGAAACTAGACTCTAAGGTCTTTCCAACGAGATATATTGGAGCAAATTTGGACATCGGGAAGGAACCCAAAAACAACTTTGAAGTTGGAGGGAGCGTTTGACACTGAAAGGGTGTGTTTGACAATTCAAGGGAGTGTTTGACAGTCGTCTGTAATTTTCACTGTTTCACTCTAAATTGACTTTCACCTAGGGGAAATTGATGTTTTACTCATGTAATTTATCAAGATGGTGTAATTATTATGTTTTTTACTGTTATCTAGGGTAAATACATTAGCTAAATGGCCTACATGGCATGTAATGAATCAATTTGGTTAAGTTAGGGATGAGTCACTTTGACCACCCTATACTCCAGCTATCAGTTCAGCCTTTCTCGCAACTACTCCTCCTCTCATGGATTCGACCCCTGAGGATAGGATGAGTTGTTTTGAGCCCTACATTATGTATTTTCTTAGTCATTTCACAGGTTGGAATTAGTTGGATGTTTGGCTATTGATCAGAGACACTAGTGTAATCAGTATTTGGCAGAATTTAATGAATGAGTTGCAACTATTTTGGTGGAATACCTATTGTATGGAATTTTGGCTTAGTTTTTTCTTATGTTGCATATGTTTGAATGTTTTTTACTCCCATATTTCACTTCACTTCTATGATATGTTGATTTTCAAGTTGATGAGCAGAATACATTTTATATGCTCTGTTTTGGGGAAATGTACATAGTTTGTCTATTTTCTTCAGTTTAGAAAGAATACATGCTTTTCTTGCTCTTTCTAGCACCTCACTAGTCTTATCTATCTCACTTCATAACCTTAAAGTGTTTGAGTGCCTACCTACCTTGCTCCATCAGATGTCTACAATCATACCCTCATTTGCCTTGACCTAGTCTTTTTGACCTAATCCTCTTCCAACAACCCCACCAAATCAAATCAAACACCCTCTGCACTTTACATCTAGCCTAAAACCATAATCTATCCAACCCTCTTGGCTATGCTCCTTTGGAGAGAGCCCTCTCCGGCTTGGTAGGGCTAGCTACCAAGTCAAAAGATTGGTTTGTGGTTACCTCAGCTGGACTCTTCCCTAGCCTTGGAGATCTGGAGGAGTGATAACACTATACATGAATGCAATTTAATGTACATACCATATTTTATAATACAATTTTAAGTTATGATTGTTTTTAGACATCTACAACAAATTATAAGATTCATTCAAATGAAAAATGTACCATGTTTTGTAGTTTGCAATTTTACTAGATTCATTTTAAACAAATTGACAGAACAACTTTAAACAAAACCTAAGAATCATCCACTAACATTATAACAACGATTATGAAAAATGTACCAACTAAATGTAAATTTAATTTCGTTGCTACATATTCATGAACTTAAATATGTAAAACCTTTAAAAGCATCAAACCATGCATCGTGCAAATTGTGGGCCATGCTTTATAATGCCATTTTATCTAGTATGTTTGTGCATTCAAACAAATTTATATTAAAATTTAATTATCAGCCAACGTCCATAGTAGTCTTTCTATACATGAGTGCAAAATGTACATATCATATTTTGTATTGCAATTTTAATTTATGATTGTTTTAGACATCTACCTTAATTATGAGATTAATTCAAATGCAAAATGTACCATGTTTTATAATTTGCAAATTTAATAGATTTATTTTAAATAACAAGTGACAAAACAACTTTAAACAAAACCTAAGAATCATCTACTAACATTATAACAATGATTATGAAAAATGTATCAACTAAATGAAAATTTACTTTCAATGCTACATGTTATTGAACTTAAATATGTAAAACATTTAAAAGCATCAAACCATGCATCATGAAAATTGTGGGCCATGTTTTATAATGCAATTTTATCTAGTATGTTTGTGCATTCAAACAACTTTATATTAAAATTTAACTATCAACTGACATTCATAGTCTCCTTTCTATACATGAATGAAAAGTGTACATACCATATTTTATAATGCAATTTTTATGATTATTTTAGGCATCTACCCTAATTATAAGATTCATTCAAATGCAAAATGTACCATGTTTTGTAATTTTCAATTTTAATAGATTCATTTTAAATAAAAGATAATAAAACAACTTTAAACAAATCCTAAGAATCATGTACTAACATTATAACAATGATTATGCAAAATGTACCAACTAAATGCAAATTTACTTTCATTGCTACATATTTATGAACTTAAATATGTAAAACCAAGTTTTAAGCATCAAACCACGCATCATGCAAATTGTACCATGCAAAATGTACATAAACTCCAAAATTAGCATGTATTAAATCATAGTAAAGAGTTCTAGATTTAAAATATGTCCAAAATTTATATCATTATAAAAGTAAATATATAATAAAAATTTGTCAAATAAAAATATGCATCAATTCATAATAAAGAGTTTTACTTTAAATATGTCCAAAATTTATATCATGATAAAAGTAAATATAACATAAAAAGTTTTTCAAATAAAACGCTGCATCAATTTAGAGAATCAAGCTGAAATATATGATCTATCAACCTCCTTGTGCTCTCATCTGAATCATGGGTGCCCTGCACAACATGTGTAATTGCATATATACATAAGATTCTGTACTTTAAAATTAAATTTTAATTTTTTAAAATTAAATGAGAATGTAATCATCAAAACAAAATTATAAAAAGTTTCAAATTCCATGCAATACCTCATGGTGTTCCCCCTCCATTGTTCCCTTGTGGTGTTCACCATGCATTGCGCCCTCATGGATAAACTGTACAATACATGTGCATGTATATATATTAAAAATCTAAAATTGCACATGAAAATGCATAAGATAGATCAATATTAAAAAAATCAAGTATCAACCTTTTCAAATTGTCTAGACAATTTAATCCATGTAACGAACTAAAGTTTCAAATTCCATGCAATACCTTGTGGCGTTCCCCTTGCATTTCTCCCTCCTGGATGCCCTGTACAATACATGTACATGTATATATTAAAAATTTAATTTTGCACATGAAAATACATAAACTCGCAATATTAAAAAAATTGTTACACAACTTTTTCAAATTATTTAGATGATCCTATCCTCATTGTCAACTCTATCACTAAAGTCCATGGAGAATGGTAATCATCTCCACAAACCTAAAATTTGAAAATTTTAAAACAAGATAAATTTATCTCATTTTTTTTTAATGAAACTTGCACTTCAATTTATAAAAAACATAAGTGAAATATTCAATACTTGTGACTATCAATTATTTGACACGTCTCCTAGTAGGGAGGAAGAGGGTGGCGCTATGTTAAAAACATTAGACAAAATCAGAATTTGCTAACATTTAATTATATATACATAATTATTTCTTTTAAAAGTATGTTCTCACAATACTGCTATAATAAACTAGAATAATAACTGTATTAACATGAACTCTTCAAAAAAAAAAACTAACATCTCCGAAAATATCTTGATTGGAATCTGAACTTGGGACCATGAAATTATCAAAATTTTCGTTCAACAAACGAGTTAACTGCAAATGGTGAACATATGATACATTTGTGTTAGATTATCTCTAACACAAATTAACAAAATATATGTGAATAGACATTAACACATACATTACAAATTACATTAAAATATTCACCCTAACCATTAACACATATCGATCCCAAACTCTCTTCCTCATGAAAAATTAGGTCTTGCCAGCCATTACAACAACCATTTTCATATGCTTTAAGCTCCTCAATATTCATATTATCTATCTCCTCATTTGTTTTATACACAAAATTAGCATGTGCTCTTTGTCAATTTAAACCGATATTAATTCCATTCAATGCACTCTATATGTTCTCTATAATGGCATCCCTTCCTTCTCGACCAATTTGAGAGGTGGCATCCATCTCTGACTGCAAAGTCATTACTAGATGAGGAGGCTGGCGTACCAAAGGTGGCAAAGGGCAAGACAATTCAATATCATATAATGCGCCCTTACGATCACATAACCGACCTCTCCCAATACCATAATATTCAGATGGAAGGTCACTATAATCGAGTTTTATACCCAAAAGGAATTATGCATAAAATAATTTTGCAAAATAAATTGGAACCTCGTCATTCCGTGGAAGCTTTCCATACATTACAGGGAACCTATCATACAAATGGCTGGCTATATCAGGGTGCTTGAAATATTGCACCTTGAGCATCTTTCTTTTCGACCCTTCTTTGAAATTAAACATAGATTTTGCATTTTCTTTTGAAACCCTTTTACTAACCCCGACCCATTTATTAGGACCCATTACTGCCTCCTTTCTACACCTGATCATATCTATAAAGTAATACGTGGTTGACCCAAGCTTCTGTTAAATATCAAGAAATGAGCTTAGGGAGTGCACAACCATTTCTAAGCTTTCTCAACTCTCTGTA
>APFE031642292.1:7165-49466 GCA_000404065.3 Pinus taeda
AAAGAGGTTTTATTTAAGTGAATCCTATGGGCCAAATACCATATTTGTAAAAGATGTATGGTAAAATAATACAAATCTAAATAAATGAGAGGTATGGTAAACAAATAAAACATTTTTTTATATTTACTCCATAAGTCACCTTATATTTAGGAACACTAAAAAAATGCGTTATATATAGGTGAAACCTATGGGCAAAATACTATGGGATAAATACCATGGACTATATTGTTATTAATACCATGCAAAAAAACATTATTAACCCTAATATTAGTATTAATAAAAATAAAAATGGCACATGGTATTGACCCATGGTATTCACCAAAATGGCACATGGTATTGACCCATGGTATTCACTTGGAATGTAGCTATTTAAATGGGGGAATTAAACCAGAATAGATCCATCTTTACTTTGGATCTACTAACCCCCGAGAGGTATCAAATATTGTGATATGCAAACTAGCATAGAGTGAAAAAATATTTGATCCCTATCAAGAGTAAAAATGGATGTTGTAATTTAATGTATGTTAAACATTTTAGCTTGGTTAAAATAAAAAATAAAATAAAAATCAACTATAAAATTGTATTAATTTTTATAAATTACTAATAGTAATTTTTAAGCTCCAGGTTTATGATAACCCATGGTATTGACCCATGGTAATACCAAGATCTTACAAGATTTTACAAGATTTTACAATTGAGTAAAATATTTGCCATGTGTGGTGAGAGATTCGCCAAAAAAATTGTATATACATATTATATTATTGATACAATCGCCTTCCATTTTCCTATATACCATGGAGATTCGCCCATTTATTATACATATAAATTTAGGGGGGTTCTTAAAATTTTCCCTGTTCATAGATATGTTTGCCTGGAGTTATGAAGATTTGAAAGCTGATGATACTAGCATCATACAACACAAAATTCCACTCAAATAAGATCAAAAGCCATTTAAACAGAAGCTACACATGATAAACCCTATTTTAATGCCTTTGGTTGAAAAAGAAATCAAGAAGATGTATGATGCTAAGATCATAGTCCTGATAAGATATTCTAAATGGGTATCCAACATAGTCCCTACAAGAAGTAAAAGTGGTGAAATAACACTGTGCATTGAATTTAGAAATTTAAACAAGCTTCCTCTCAAGGACAACTATTCCTTACCAAAGATGGATAGTATATTACAAAGGGTAGTGGGCTCTAGTAGGAATTCCTTGTTAGATGGTTTCTCAAGATACAATCAAGTCTTACTACATCTTGATGATTAATATAAAACTGCTTTCACTACCCCTTGGGGAACTTTCATGTATGCTAAAATGCCCTTTGGATTAATGAATGCGGGTACCAATTTTCAGAGAGAAATGGAAATTGGTTTTTGAGAAGAGATTGGATATTTCATTGTAATTTATCTAGATGACATCATGATATTTTAAAAAATTGATGAAGAACACTTAGCGCATCTAAGAAAGGTATTTGAAAAGTGCATAAAGTTTGGTATTTCACTTAATCCTAAGAAATCATTGTTTGGCCTTGAAGAAGGAAAGATTCTAGGCCATATCATATCTAAAGATGTAATCAGGATTGATCATAGTAGGATTAAACGCATCCTAAAAATCAGTCATCTAAGAAACATGAAACAACTTCAGTCATTTATTGGGAAAATAATTTTTTTGAGAAGATTTATACCAAATCTGGCCATATTACTCAGGAATATAACAAACATGCTTAAAAGGGATACATAAATCAAATGGAATGTGGAGTCTAAGCAATATTTTGACTTAGTTAAACATGCGTTAACACAATCCCCAGTTTTAATCAACCCAGATTTCACCAAGGATTTCATAATATTTTATTTTGCATCTGAACATACTATTGTTGTTGTGTTATTATAGAAAAATAGTAATGGACATGAACAGTCAATAGTGTTCTTTACCAAAGCTCTGAGAGATGCTTCTTTGAAGTACAATATCATGGAAAAACAAGCATTTGCTTTAGTAAAAGCAATCAAAGATTTTAGGATTTATGTTTTACATTCTGATATCATTCCTTATGTGCCCAATGTAGTGGTCAAAGACATTCTCACTCAAGATGGACTAGATGGGAAGAGAGTCAAATGGATAGCTGTGATATTGGAATATGATATAGAAATCAAGTCCACCAAGTTGATCAAAGAACAGGGATTAGCCAAATTAATGGCTAAATCAAATTTCAATTCTTTAGACATCAACATGGTGCTTTCTTTGGATGATCTTGAGGAACTGGCGACTCCACCCATAGATGAGGCATATTTAAATTCTCCCTGGTATATAGTCCTTTTATATGTTCTTTTCAATTGAAATGCTCCTCCTGGATTATCCAAAAAAAAAGATAGATTTCTCAAATTGAAAGCTGTCAAATTTTGTATTGTTGATGGCATATTGTATTGGAAAGATGCTGGAGGTGTTTTACTCAAATGCTTGTTAAAGGATGATACTGACAAAGCTATGTAGGAATTCCATGAAGGTGACTGTGGAGGCCATCTTTATTGGAAGGAAACTGCAAATAAAATCCTTAGAGTTAGTTATTATTGGCCTACACTATTCCTAGACATCTACAATATGGTAACCACTTGCCACAAATGCCAACTTTTTGAAGGAAAGAGAAAATTGTTACCCCTTCCTTTGAAACCCATCTCTATTGAAAGCCCTTTCCAACAATGGCAACTGGATTTCATTGGTGAAATTCATCCTCCATCCTCTGCCCAACATAAATGGATCCTAACTGCGACTAGTTATTTTACCAAATGGATAGAAGCCATTCCTTCAAGAGTTGCTACTGACTCTATCACAATAAAGTTCCTAGGAACCAATATCCTTTCTAGATTTTGTTGTCCTAGGAAACTGATCACTAATAATGCTGTAGCTTTCAAGTAAAATAAATATGGTGAATTTTTGTCACAAATATCATATCTCCTTGGGACATTCAACAACTTATTACCCTCAAGGTAATGGGTTAGCTAAATCTTCTAATAAAATTTTGGTGAACATTATTAAGAAGAAATTGGAGGATAATAAGAAGTCATGGCACAACAAATTGGTCTATGTAGTATGGGCTGACAGATTGACTACAAAGAAATCAATTAGCATGTCCCCATTTTAGTTGGTTTATGGAATAGATGCAGTATTTCCTACTTCCATGGGACTACCAGTTATGAAGATCATCCAGGATATACAAAGTGAACCTAATTATATCCAAAGGAGGACATATTAGACCATCCAATTACAGTAATCCAGAGAAGAAGTTTACAACAGAACTTAGGTTGTCCAAGAAAATATAAAGAAATTTTTTAACAAAAGAACCAAGGCTGATGATTGCAACATAGGGGAAAAAGTGTTAAAGTAGAACTCAAGAAGACAAGACAAAGGAAAACATGGTAAATTTGAGAATCTTTGGAAGGGTCCATATATCATTTCTGCTTTCACAGGAAATAATGCATTTTTTGTTCAAAGAATTGGATGGAGAAAAATTATTAGGAGGTCTTGTCAACGGCAGGATACTAAAACATTATTTCTCATAAGCATAGGAATCTCCTCACTCCATTGTAAACATCACAAGTTTCAAGTTTTTTCTTTATTAGTTTAGTTGATAAAAGAAATCAAATTGAATACAAAACAGATTTGAAAGACTCAAGGCTACTGGTCATGTTTTCTTGACACTTCAAGCTGAGAAGTGCCATCCCCAGCTGGAGCCACTATTAAGGTCCTATAATTTATAGGATCTCAAGGTGATTAAGAATTTGACAATTTGTAGGTTTCAAATTATTTATAGATTTCAATTTCAATTGATTTCATAAAAAAGGAGGAAAAATAAATGAAAAGAGGGTATATATATAAAAAAGAGAAAAATAAGAAGAAAAAGAAAGCCCCAAATATTGTTCATACAGTTTAAGCATGATTGAACAAATTTCAATTTATGTTGATAGGTTAGAAAATAAAGAGTTTCCAAATAGTTAAATCATGTGAAATCAATAGCTAGATAGAAATGGAATTTGGTCCAACTATTTAATTTGGACCAAAGAGGAGAAATAAGTGACAAAGTAGGTTAGATCTTAAAAGGCAAGAGATGAAAATGAAAAAAAACAATGAGAGAACAAAAAAAAATGCTAGGGTAGAGAATAAGGGTAGGTATATTCAAAGAATAAAGAAGGGTTATCAAAGGAGCTTTGTAAAATATTGGAAGACATTTCCTAAGGTTCGAAGAAAATTTGATCTTTCTAAGGTCAGATAGCAAAATTTGTAAGGAAAAGGGGCTTATGACATTTTAATACTCATCCCCCCCTTTTAACCTTATTTATTTCGCTTTTCACATTCCTATAGTCTACCCCCATTCATAACTTTACCCGACCATAAACTCACTCGTCATGTCATCGTTAACCTACCCACCATATTTCCCCTCATCTCCACTCACTCTGCTTGATCGAATGGCCCATGTTTTTTTTCAACCCCCCCTTGTTGTCTAAAATTTAATCCCCAGGGGGGGTCTAAAGTCAGTGGTTTCCACTCCCTTACGTGTTGTGTTCTTGTGAGTTCTCACCCCCCCCCTGATATTGCGTACTACTTCGTAGGCCCCCTCAATAGTAGTATCCTGTATCGGCTAAACCACTTACCCAAGCGACCGTTGAACACTCACCACCTCACTGCACCAACCCATCCAATTTATCCAATCATCCCCATTCTTTCCATTGAGCCATAAATGAGGTCGGGCCATTAGCTAACGGTCCCGCCCCAAATTAAGCCAATCCAACAGCCTGATTTCAAATCATAAAACCACCAAACTTGCTCCGAGTTCAAACTTTAAATGTTATTGTTCACTTGCAGGTGCTTTCTCCCACTCCATTCATCTATTCCAGAGAACACAAAGCAGAGCAAGAGAATAACAACATAGTCCAACATTATTTTCAAGCAGTGATCATCAATTCCTACACTGATCATCAATTCCTATTCTTGAATCCCATTTCTATTCAAATCCCTTTCTTTCTCCCTCACTGAAAATCCCACTTCTTTCATCCTTTTCTCTTACAGAATAGACAACAATGGCACCTAAGTAGGAAGAACCCAAAATCTTCAACCCAATGGTACACCCACCATTGGATTTAGGTCATTTACCATTGGCTCACAGGGATTTCAAGATCCATGAAACCCTCTCAGAATTTGATTCGTTTAATGTATATTGCTGGTGGGAGGACAAATTCATGGAGGAAATGGATGACATAGGCCCGTGGGACATCAAATTGCCTTTCTATATCTTCCCTAAAACACAGAGTTATCCAGTACTAATCAAGAAGTGCCATTGGCATTACAACCCACAGTAAAGAGTAGTGATGGTCCCAATAGGACATATTTTATTCACAATTGATGCTCAATCAATCATGCAGATGATGCAGGCCCCAGTTATTAAAGGAGTTGTTCCTTTTTCACATGAAGTTTTGATTGAAATGTACCAAAAGCTTGATTTCTCCAAAAGAGATAAAACATTAGATCTTTTCATGGCCGAGAACACACCTCTGTT
Organism: Pinus taeda; assembly: GCA_000404065.3. Lineage (NCBI taxonomy): Eukaryota > Viridiplantae > Streptophyta > Pinopsida > Pinales > Pinaceae > Pinus > Pinus taeda. Next base: position 12,713 of record APFE031642292.1, read on the forward strand.
AGGCAAAAACCCTCCTTCCCTGTTTGTCTTCCTTGACAGAACTAGACATATTGCCTCAGTTCTCTCATACCTACTTGGCTATTATTATGATCAATGGCTTGATGAATCTATTAGAGCTTTCTTATCCATCCTCTCCATTGAATCCACAACCTCACTCATTTTCAACTTCACCCAGTTTCTAGCAAATTTAATTCATGAAAAACTTGTCAAATTTTTCACAGAAGAAGTTTTTCATTATTCCTCGGTGTTGGTTTACCTGTTTGTGTATTTTCAGGTAGACATGTTTCAGTTTTCATTGAGAAAAATGAATGATGAAGGTGACCCTCAATCAGTGATATTTTGGACAACCTTGGTTATGAAAGATCAAAAGGATTTCAATTACAAGGCATTTGTGGAAATGTTTGTACACCCAACAATGAGCCTCCTCAATGGAACTACAGAACTAAGGATAAGTGAATACATAAAAAGAATTATGCAGCTGTCTGATCAAGCCAGAATAGGTGATTAGTACTTGTACCAAAACTACAATGAAATAAGAGTGTATGGCTGTGAATTGGATCCCTACAAGCTACCGAATTTCCTCCCCATGAGGATCTTTGCATTAGATTATATTAGACAAATGATCAGTGCAGATGAGATGCATTTATAGCAGCCAAGAAGAAATCCCAATTCATGATCATTTCTAAAATTGGTCCCTTCATTTGCAATAGCAGAGCTGCAGGAGAGGAGGCAGATAGAAGTCTAAGAGAGATGAATTTCACCCATAGCTTCACTTGATCTTATGACCCTTCGGGTATTATTTCTAAGAAGAGGGTGGAAAATAAATCCATGTCCTACATTCACGGTCAAAGACCTAAAATAAAAAAATACATGAATCAAATAGAGTGGGTGCCAGATACATTATAGGAGGTTGAGGAGCAGGTATTATCCTCATCGAGTGCACAAACCTCAAGGCCATAGGAGAAACAAACTACTGAAGAAAGGTCCGAAAAGATAAAAGATCCAAAGCAAGGAATATCACGGAAGAGATCCAGGGAAGAGCAGTAACCAGTAACTAATATGTCCATAAAAGAGTTCAGATTTAAGAACAAAAAGAAAGCCACAAAACAACACATGGATATAGATAAAGGATCACGACAACAGATAGTGATCAAAGTAATTGATATTCCATATTCTTCACTAGTTGGAGGACAATCATTTCCTTCTACTCCAACTTCAGAAAGACAACAAACTCTTCAAGTATCCTCATCTACGAAGGTGACTAAGGAGAAAGAAGAAATTGTATTTGATACCTTCAAGGAAATCAAAATTAGGAATGAAATGCTCAAGAAGAGCACTTATGCTCAGTTTTGGAAGTAGAGTGAAATTGCACAAGGTAGACTTCTCTCTGCCTTTGACTTAGAGAGGCGAAATATGCATATGTTATTTTCAGAGGCACAAATATTAGAGGCTAAAACTTCAGTAGAGTACAAGAAGACTTCATTTGAGTTTTATGTAAAAAATGTGCATCCAATTGATTAGCTGGAGATGCATAAGCAACTAGGTGAAATGATCTCATATACTTTGACCAGCACTTCAATGAATTTGTTTGAAATGCAAGTAGCTCTTTCAAATGCTCAATCTCTGTTGAAAATGGAGAAAATTTCATCGTTATCAAAGGACACCAAGATTAAATCTTTGGAAGACTTAATAATAAATATTGGGTATGACCCCTCAGATACCAAGGCAACTGAAGAAGTGATAAAGAAGAAAGAGCTAGACATTGCAGCTATGAAGAAGCAGCAAAACCTGCCTACTACACATGACCCACTGACCAAGGAAATAGAGGAAACAGAGAGCATATAAGCTAACATGATGAAAATTATAGTAGAGAAGACCATCCAAATCAAACAGATGGAGACAGAGATGGAAAATATGGTGTACAAAAAATAAAAAGAATCATAGATGGCTATCACCACAATGGAGACCATTCCTCTAATTCCCCCCCCATAACTACTCCAGCAGGTACAACAACAGGAGTAGGAAGCAGTATAAAATAGTTGGAAAAATCTATGGAGGGAATGAATCTATAAAATGAAGATATTAAAAGGTTGGAATCCCAAGTTAGTGTGTTACAAGATCAGATTAAAAGGGCTGAAGATAACCACTTGGTAGAGATGCAGAGAGTAAAGGCATTGATTGAGAGGCTTTAAAAGTCAGAAAAATAATCTTACATTAGGAATACTCTAGGGAGGGTTAAGGAAATCATTTGGCACAATATCATAGATCAGATGAATGAAATTTGGCCTAGAATCCAAATTATTTTTGAGCAGAAAGAGTTTCTATAAAAAGCCAAAGAAGCCATTTCAGCCACCAACAAAGAGTTGGGAGACATGCCAGAGATAGCAAAGATAATTATCAAGTTTCTGAATGGAAGAAACAAATATGAGCTGGAAGACTTGGGAGTGGCAGACAAGACAAAGACCATACTGCAAGTCAAGAAGGTGCTAACAAAGAAAAGTTTAAATGTGCAGCTGAAGAAAAAGTGCCAAGTGCTAGAGTTGAAAGTAAACACGTTTTTTAACAAAATGCACTCTCTGCATCAAAAGGTTCTTCCCTCTCTGTTTGTTATAAAAACACCTTTTTTAACAGAATGCACTCTCTGCATCAAAATGTTCTTCCCTCTCTGTTTGTTATAAATGACAAACTCACAGACGGAGGGGATTATGTCTAGAAGCTTGAAGGAATAGCCATAGAGGCTGCAAATCTGTCAAACATCAAAGGCAACATAACAGGGAAAGCTTTACTAAAAGCAATCAACAATCATATTTACATCCAACATGAGCTGAAGCATGTATTTTTGGTCAAGCCATCATTTACCAAATAAACTGATGCTGATGAGGTGTATCAAAGGTTAATGAAAATCAAGATCCCTGAAGGGGAAGCGTGGAGTGACTTATGTGACTACCAGGAAGAACGAGACAAGGATGACTAGAGTAGTCATACAGGTTTGAGTCAGCAACAGTCACATCAGCAAAACCACTCTAGTCTAACTAACACTTTAGGCAACAACATTCCAGAAAAGGAGGGACACCTATCGCAGTCTTCTCAGCGTGGCTACTCTTTAGCTAGATTAATCAAATTTTCCTTCATTGTAATAAATAATAGATTGCCAAGTGTAAAAGGAAAACCATTGTAGTTTTTGTTTAAATACTCCATGAATTGGGAGTATTAGGGGTTGGACCCTAGTCATCTGAACTATTTTTCTATTTGGAGCATTGTAATTTCAAGGTAGAGCATCAATAAAAGGATAGTTTACAGGAAATTTGATCTGTTTTGACCTGGTGATGTTTTTCTCTCTGCGTTTAAGATATGTTGTTGGAACACCTTACTGCTATTTGTATTTTCAATCTCTGTGTTTTCTTCTGAAGTACGATTAAAAAATTCTTAAATTCTTTGTAATTCTAACTGATATCATTATCTGCCATTCCATTTACCATTTTGCTTTAAAAGATCTAGTGAGGGCAGTTAGCTTGCCCTGCAAACCCTCTATAAGATTGATGCTACCAACCAGCTTGTGACCCCATAGACCATTGGAAAATATTGAGAAAATGAGGTTTTCCCCAACCAAATGAACAAACAAACAAACAAATCTTTTTTTTAATATCTAACCTAAAACATTATAGCACTAAAAACAAAGTTAAATCATAATTACATATAGAGAGCCCTCTCTGTGTCTAAGAATGCTAGATCTTAGACTCATAAGTGGTTTGATATGTCTTTTGTGAATTTTGTATTGCCAATCTTCAAAATCATAGAACGATAACATAGTGCCTACCATACTGGGGACAACTATTGAGAATTCTCCATTTCATTTTAATTTTCAAACTACCTAGTTAAACATCTTTCTATGATAGAATACTCCCAATATTAGTTTTTCCTGTTTTTTCATGTAATCAGTTTGCCTGTGATTCAAATCTAAATTCTGGTTCCCAAAAGAATATCTACTAGATCTCACCGAGATCTAAATCCTCTAGCTATAGTGGATAACCCTGAGAAGATTTTGAGAAAAACCCCAAGAATTGAGAGTCAAACTAGCAACAAGGTTCTTCATAGAGCAAATCCCCTCCCTGAAATTTTTTTTACATTACAAGATATCAAGTTTGATACTTACTTTGAACATGGCTTATTCAGAAATAAATCATAGAATTGGTAATATCACACTATATTTGATCCATCAGCTTGGCAAGGAAATCCTATAAGAGTATCTCTTTCCTAGATGGAATCAAATCTTCAACTCTTATAGCAAGATCTAGTGATAGGCCTCACCTCAAAAATTGATGATGCTTACCTTCGATAGTTAGTAGAAATAAGTGCTTTAAACCTCGCAACTTCCTCCTTCACATCTCCACCTGCATATATTCAGTCTCCAAGCCCTACTACCTCCATAATTCCCAACCCTTCATTCATCCTTCAACATATAATTTCTCATATTCCCATACTCTCATTCCCGCCTAACACTAGTCCAACTCCATCCACTGTGCAACCTACTCCATCCACTGTTCAACTTCCTTCAAGTGGCCCTTCACCACCACCACCAATAATGGCTACCAGATATGCTCCTTTGTGCTACTACACCATTGGCCAATATGCCATAAGACTATCAGTCCAAAATTGTATTGTTTGATGGGACAGGTCCTTTAACAGCCCAACAACATGTGTACAAATTGAATGACTATTTTGACCTACAAGAGGTAGATGATGAAAGTATTAAGCTCAGAATGTTCACTCAAAGTTTAGGAGGAGAAGCCAAAAAGTGGTTCAAATCCTTACCTGTAAATAATATAATTGATCTCCATGCATTTCACCAAACTTTTCTCAATAGATGGGAAGTCAAGAAGAACCCTTTACAAATTCTATCAGAATATGAAATATTAAAAGGGATTTAGGAGAAAGTATAGGATTATTATGCTAGATTCAACAATACTTATAATGCAATACCTGTAAATTTCAAGCCACCCCAGGATTTAGCCTTGATAAAATTCCCAGACGGTTTTGATGCAGATATGTCGTAACATCTTAGTGAAAGAAATTCTCCAACATTAGAAGAAATGAAAAGAGACGCTATGAGTGTAGAGGCCAATTTACAAGCTAAAAGAGCAAGGATGAGAACTGAAAGACAAACGAATTTTAAGGAAGAAGCTTCAACTTCTGCTACAGAAGCCAAAATTGATTCCATAGTAAGGACTATGGAAAGGATGACAAAGAGAATGAGTATAAATGATAGGAATGTTCCTAGGGAAAATACACCTACCCAACATAATCAAAATCCAAAACCTAGGAGAAACAATCCACAAATTAGACAAAGAAATCAAAGAGGCCCAGATCAACAAAGTATGCCTCCATTTCAAGTAAATTATGCAGAGTAAGGGAGGGAGGTGATAGAAGAGTTGATGAAAATCAGAAAAATTTGATGGGAACTAATGAAGATGATTCTGTTTTTCTTACACAAGAAGAACAAGAATTATTTTTATTGACTCAAACGGAACTGGAATCTAAAGAATCTGATGGTTATAAATATGGTTTTGAAAATTCTATATTAGAATTCCATAGACAATATAATCGCAGGAGAAAGAAAATAAATGATAACTCCAACAAGAAAGATCTAAAAATATGGAAAGAGAACTTTAGAATCTGATCTTAAGAAAATAGCTAAAAGCTCAAAGAGAAATGACAACACTGTAGAAAAGAGAAATATAGAAATTATTACCAAGAATACGATTGATGTCTCAACAAAATTTGTCCAAACTGAAATGCCCACTACAAGTAAACAAGTTGAACTAATAACAAGGACCATAGTTGATAAAACAGATTTTTCAAACTTGCTAAAAGTCAGGCACCCTTAAGTATTGAGAATGAAATTGCAAAACTTAAGATTTCTATTCCCCTTACTAAATTGGTGAATAAGAATGTTTATAGGTCTGAAGTTTTAAAGGCACCCAATGTAGGAGAAAACACAGATACAGTGAATTTAAGTGATGACTAGCCTGAACTCTTGTTTGAACTAGATGTGGATGGCAAGCCTGAAGAAGGAGGTGTTCCTCCATTTTTGTTAGACTCAAGTGCTTCACATAATCTCATGCCCAAAATTGTTATGGGGAAACTTGGATTGGAAATCACTAGACCATATAAAGATCTATATTCTTTTGACTCCAACAAGGTTAGATGTGTAGGTCTAGTTAAGGACCTTTGTGTCACACTAGCCTAGATACCAGCCAAAAGTTTAGTGATGGACATTGTAGTAGCAGATATCCCTCCTATGTATGGTATGTTGTTTCACGGTCTTGGGGGCTAAGTTGCAAGGAACACTTCAAATAGATATGACATATGCCACAATACCAGTATTTGGTCAATCAAGGAGACTATATAGAGAAACATTAATGAAGTACATGGTGAGTAGTTAAGAAAGGCTAGACAATTATCCCCTCTACTCAGTCCACACTAATCTTGATTCCTTCACTCTGTATAATGACAATACTGGAGACATATATACTCAACTAAAATAGGTAGAAAATGAATCTGATGAAAAACATAACACTCAAGTACCCACTATGCAACAAAACTCTAAAAGAAAACCTCTATGGAATATGACATTCGATGGCTCATGTGGTAAGACAAGATCAGGGGCAAGAATTTGGTTCTATAATCCGACAACTAATCAAGCTCAAGGTTACTCTTATAAAATGCATTTCCTGTGTACTAACAACATAGCAGAATATGAGGCTTAAATTTGCTTAAAAAGATAGGTGCCGAAAGAATTTTTGTCCAAGGAGACTCTGAGCTTATCATTAGACAAATTAAAGGACAATACTTGGCTAAACACCCTAGATTGAGAGAATATCGAAATTTTGTTATTGATTTCCTCAAAACATTTTAAGAGTATGACCTTGCTGTTATCCCTAGGCTCCAAAATGCTTTGGCCAATGGACTAGCATTTTCAGCCAGTACTTGCAAATTACCTCACCCAAACAAACAATACACAGTTGAAGTAAAACATCGCCTTGCAGTGCCTGATAACATCAGATATTGGCAAGTTTTTGGGAACGAAAAACAAATTGAAAGTTTTTTGCAATCAAAAGATGAATTTGAAGACTACAACATAGATTTGGAAAGTCAAATAGATAGTCAAACTAATGTACATAGTGATTTAGAACAAATTGTTGTCTATGAGAAAAAATTTCTTGTAAATAAAACTGTACAAAAAACTAAAATGCATAAGGACCCAGAAAAAGAAGAATTTAAAGTAATGCAACTTAAAGATAATGTTCTCCCTAGAGGACTTGCTCCTTTAGAAGAACTATTTGATTTTAATGATGTTGCTAGAAAACCAAAAATAGAACCCACGGGGACAAACATAGAAGAATGCAATATAGGTAGTGAATTGAACCCCAAAATCATAAAATTGTCAAAATCACTAGCCCTTATGGCCAAAAGAAAATGTATAGCTCTATTCAAAGAATTCATAGATGTGTTTTCCTGGAGTTATGAAGATTTGAAAGCTTATGATACTAGCATCATACAACACAAAATTCCACTCAAAGAAGATCAAAACCCATTTAAACAGAAGCTATGCAGGATAAACCCTGTTTTAATGCCTTTGGTTGAAAAAGAAATCAAGAAGATGCATGATGCTAAGATCATAGTCCCGATAAGATATTCTAAATGGGTATCCAACATAGTGCCTACAATAAGGAAAAGTGGTGAAATAAGATTGTGCATTGAATTTAGAAATTTAAACAAGGTTTCTCTCAAGGAAAACTATTCTTTACCAAAGTGGATCATATATTGCAAAGGGTAGTGGGTTCTAGTAGGATTTCCTTGTTAGATGGTTTCTCCAGATACAATCAAGTCTTAGTACATCTTGATGATCAAGATAAAACTTATTTCACTACCCCTTGGGGAAATTTCATGTATGTTTAAATGCCTTTTAGATTAATGAATGTAGGTGTCACTTTTTGAGAGAGCAATGGACATTACGTTTTCAAAAGAGATTGGATATTTCATTGTAATTTATCTCGATGACATCACAATATTTTAAAAAATTGATGAAGAACACTTAGCGCATCTAAGAAAGGTATTTGAAAAGTGCAGAAAGTTTGGTATTTCACTTAATCCTAAGAAATCATTGTTTGGCCTTGAAGAAGGGAAGCTTTTAGGCCATATCATATCCAAATATGGAATCAAGATTGATCCTAATAGGATTGAATGCATACTAAAAATTAGTCATCCAAGAAACATGAAACAACTTCAGTATTTTATTGGGAAAATCAAAATTTTGAGAAGATTTATACCAAATCTGGCCAAATTACTCAGGAATATAACAAACATGCTTAAAAAGGATACAGAAATAAAATGTAATGTGGAAGCTGAGCAATATTTTGACTTAGTTAAACACACATTAACACAAGCCCCAGTTTTAATCAACCTAGATTTCACCAAGGATTTCATAATATTTTCTTTTGCATGTGAACATACTATTGTTATCGTGTAATTACAGAAAACCAGTGATGGACATGAACAATTAATAGAGTTATTTAGCAAAGCTCTGAGAGATGCTTCTTTGAAGTAAAATGTCATGGAAAAAAGGCATTTTCTTTAGTCAAAGAAATCAAAGATTTCGAGGTTTATGTTTTACATTCTCATATCATTCCTTATGTGCCCAATGTAGTGGTTAAAGACATTCTCACTAAAAATGGACTAGATGGGAAGAGAGGCAAATGGATACCTGTGATATTGGAATATGATATAGAAATCAAGCCCACCAAATTGATGAAAGGATAGGAATTAACCAAATTAATGGCTAAATCAAATTTCAATTCTTTAGACATCAACATGGTGTTTGCTTTAGATGATCTTGAGGAACTAGCGACTCCACCCATAGATGAGGCATATTTAAATTCTCCCTGGTATGCAAACCTTTTATATGTTCTTTTCAATTTAAATGCTCCTCCTGGATTATCCAAAACAAAAGCTAGATTTCTCAAATTGAAAGCTATCAAATTTTGTGTTGTTGATGGTATATTTTATTGGAAAGACACTGGAGGTGTTTTACTCAGATGCTTGTTAAAGGATGATGTTGATGAAGTTACGCAGGAATTCCATGAAGGTGACTGTGGAGGCCATCTTTATTGGAAGGCAACTGCAAATAAAATCCTTAAAGATGGTTATTGCCCAAAACTATTCCCAAACATCCATACGATAGTAACCGCTTGCCACAAATTCCATCTTTTTGAAGGAAAGAAAAAATTGTTACCCCTGCCTTTGAAACTCATCTCTGTTGAAAGCCCTTTCCAACAATGGCGACTAGATTTCATTGGTCTCCATCCTCTGTCCAACATAAATGGATCCTAACTTCCATTGATTATTTTACCAAATGGATAGAAGCCATTCCTTCAAGAGCTACTACTGACTCTGTCATAATAAAGTTCCTAGAAACCAATATCCTTTCTAGATTTGACTATCCTAGGAAACTAATCACTCATAATGATGCAGCTTTCATGTCAAAAAAGATGGTGGATTTGTCACAATTATCATATCTCCTTGCGACATTCACCAACTTATTACCCTGAAGATAATGGGTTAGCTAAATCTTCTAATAAAAGTTTGGTGAACATTATTAAGAAGAAATTGGAGTAAAATAAGAAGTCATGGCACAACAACTTGGTCTATGCATTATGGGCTGACAGATTAACTACAAAGAAATCAATTAGCATCTCCCCATTTCATTTGGTTTATGGTATAGATGCAGTATTTCCTACTTCCATGGGAGCACCAGTTATGAAGATCATCAAGGAGATACAAAGTGAACCTAAAAATATCCAAAGGAGGATATATCAGATCATTCAATTACAACAATCCAGAGAAGAAGTTTACAACAAAACTCAGGTTGTCCAAGAAAATATAAAGAAAATATTTGACAAAAGAAATAAGGCTGATGATTTCAACATAGGGGACAAAGTGTTAACGTTGGAATCAAGAAGAGAAGACAAAGGAAAACATGGTAAATGTGAGAATATTTGGAAGGGTCCATATATCATTTCTTATTTCAGAGGAAATCATGCATTTTTTCTCAAAGAATTGGATGGAACAAAATTATTAGGAGGTCCTGTGAATGGCTGGATGCTGAAACATTATTTCTCATAAGCATAGGAATCTCCTAACTCCATTGTAAACACCACAAGTTTCAAGGTTTTTTTTATTAGTTTAGTTGATAAAAGAAATCAGATTGAAGAAAAAATAGATTTGAAAGACTCAAGGCTACTAGACATGTGTTCTTGACACTTCAGGCTGAGAAGTTCCATCCCCATCTAGAGCCACTGTTAGGGTCCTATAATTTATAGGATGTCAAGGTGATTAAAGATTTCACAGTTTGCAAGTTTCAAATTATTCATAGATTTCAATTTTCAATTGATTTCATAAAAAAAAGAGGAAAAAGAAATGAAAAGAGGGTATATAAAAAAAAAAGAAGAAAAAGAAAGCCCCAAAGATTGTTCAAATCATATAGTTTAAGCATGATTGAAAAAATTTAAATTTATGTTGATAGGTTGGAAAATAAAGAGTTTCCAAATATTTAAATCTTGGCAAATCAGTAGCAAGGTAGAAATGGAATTTGGTCCAACTGTTTAATTTGGACCAAAGAGGAGAAATAAGTGATAGAGTAGGTTAGATCTTAAAAGAAAAGAGATGAAAAAGAAAAAAAACAATGAGAGAACAAAAAAATGCTACGATAGAGAATAAGGGTAGGTAGAATTAGAGAATAAAGAAGGGTTATCAAAGGACCTTCTTAAAAAATTGGAAGACATTTCCTAAGGTTTGAAGAAAATTCAATCTTTCTGAGGTCGGATAGCAAAATTTGTAAGGAAAATGGGCTTATCACATTTTAATACTCATCCCGCCCCTTTTAACCTTATTTATTTTCCTTTTCACATTCCTATAGTCTACCCCCATTCATAACTCGACCCCACCATAGACTCGCCAGTCATGTCATTGTTAACCTACCCACCATATATCCCCTCATCTCCACTCACTCTGCCTGATTGAATGGCCCATGTTTTTTTCGGCCCCCCCTCACCATTTGAAAGTTAATCCCATGGGGGTGGGGTGTGAAGTTGACATTTTCCACTCCCTTACGTGTCGTGCTCTCGTGAGTTTGCACCCCCTCCTCTCATACCGCGTACTGCTCTACAGGCCCCCTCAAAAGTAGTATCTGGTATCATCTAAACCACTTACCCGAGTGACTATTGAACACTTGCCACCTCATCGTGCTAATCGTCCCATATGTACAATCATCCCCACTCCTGTCATTGAGCCATAAATTAGGTTGAGCCATTAGCCAACGGACTCGCACCAAATTAAGCCAATCCAACGACCCGATTTCGAATCATAAAACCACCAAACTCACCCCAAGTTCAAAATTTAAATGTTATTGTTCACTTGTAGGTGCTTCCTCCCACTCCATTCATCTATTGTAGAGAACGCAAAGCAAAGCAAGAGAACAACAACATAGTCCAGAATTATTTTCAAGCAGTGATCATCAATTCCTATAGTGATCATCAATTCCTATAGTTATCATCAATTCCTATTCCTGAATTCCATTTCTGTTTAAATCCCTTTCTTTCTCCCTCACTAAAAATCACAATTATTTCATCCTTTTTTGTTATAGAGTAGACAACAATGGCACCTAAGTAGGAAGAGCCCAAAATCTTCAACCCAATGGTACACCCAACATTGGATTTAGATCATTTACCATTGGCTGATAAGGATTTCAAGATCCATGAAACCCTCTCAGAATTTGATCTATTTAATGTATATTGCTGGTGGGAGGACAAATTCATGGAGGAAATGGATGACATAGGCTAGTGGGACATCAACCTACCTTTCTATATCTTCCCTAAATCACAGAGTTGTCCAAAACTAATCAGGAAATTCCATTAATGTTACAACCCACAGTAAAGAGTAGTGATGGTCCCAACAGGACATTTTATTCACAATTGATGCTTAATCAATCATGTAGATGATGCAGGCCCAAGTTATTAAAGGAGTTGTTCCTTTTTCACATGAATTTTTGATTGAAATGTACCAGAATCTTGATTTCTCCAAAAGAGCTAAAACATTAGAGATTTTCATCACTGAGAACACACCTCTGCCAGACAAAAACCCTCCTTATTCCTCCTTTGTTTTCCTTGACGGAACCAGACATATTGCCTCAATTCTTTCCTATCTACTTGGCAATTATTCTGATCAATGGCTTGATGAAGCTATTATAGCTTTCTTATCCATCCTCTCCACTGAATCCAAGACCTCACTCATTTTCAACTTCACCCAGTTTCTAGCAGATGTAATTCATGAACAACTTGTCAACTTTTTCATAGAAGAAGTTTTTCATTATTCCTCAGTGCTGGTTTACATGTTTGTGTATTTTCAGGTAGATAGGTTTCAATTTTCATTGAGAAAAATGAATGATGAAAGTGACCCTAAATCAGTGATATTTTGGACAACCTTGGTTATGAAAGATCAAAAGGATTTCAATTACAAGGCATTTTTGGAAATGTTTGTACACCCAGTAATGAGCCTCCTTAGTGGAACTACAGAACCAAGGATAAGTGAAGACATAAAAAGAATTATGAAGTTGTCTGATCAAGCCAGAATAGGTGATTGGTACTTGTACCAAAACTACACTGAAATAAGAGTGTATGGTTGTGGATTGGCCCCCTACAAGCTACCGAATTTTCTCCCCATGAGGATCTTTGCATTAGAGTATATTAGACAAATGATCAGTGTAGATGAGATGCATTTGTAGCAGCCAAGAAGAAATCCCAATTCAAGATCAAGTCCCAAATTGGTCCCTTCATTTGCAATAGCAGAGCTGCAAGAGAGGAGGCAGATAGAAGTCTAAGAGAGATGAATTTCACACATAGCTTCACTTGATCTTATGACCCTTGGGGTATTATTTCTAAGAAGAGGGTGGAAAATAAATCCACATCCTACATTCCCACTCAAAGACCTGAAATAAAAAAATACATGAATAAAATAGAGTGGGTACCAGATACATTATAGGAAGTCGAGGAGCAGGTAATCTCCTCATCCAGTGCACAAACCTCAAGGCCATAGGATAAACAAACCACTGAAGAAAGGTCTGAAAAGAGAAAAGAGCCAAAGCAAGGAATATCAGGGAAGATATCCAGGGAAGAGTAGTCACCAAGAACTGATATGTCCATAAAAGAGTTCAGATTTAAGAACAGAAAGCTGCAAAACAACACATGGATATAGATATAGGATCACCACGACAGATAGTGATCAAAGTAATTGATATTCCATTTTCTTCACTAGTTGGAGGACAATCATTTCCTTCTACTCCAACTTCAAAAAGACAACAAACTCTTCAAGTGTCCTCATCTACAAAGGTGACTAAGAAGAAACAAGAAATTGTATTTGATACCTTCACAGAAATCAAAATTAGGAATGAAATGCTCAAGAAGAACACTTATGCTCAGTTTTGGAAGCAGAGTGCAACTGCACAAGGCAGACTTTTCTCTACCTTTGACTCAGAGAAGGGCAAGATGCATATGGAATTTTTGGAGGCACAAATATCAGAGCCTAAAACTCTAGCAAACTTCAAGTAGACTTAATTTGAGTTTGATGTCAAAAATGTGCATCCAATTGATTAGCTAGAGATGCACAAGAAAAAATGTGAAGTGATTTCATATACTTTGACCAGCACTTCAATGAATTTTGTCAAAATGTAGGTATCTCTTTCAAATGCTCAATCTTAGTTGAAGATGGAAAAGAATTCATCGTTATCAAAGGAAACCAAGATTATGTCTTTGGAAGACTTAATAATGATGATTAGGTATGTCCCCTTAGATACCAAGGCAACTGAAGAAGTGATAAAGAAGAAAGAGCTAGACATCGTAGCTATGAAGAAGCAGCTCAAGCTACCTGCTACATGTGAGCCACTGACCAAGGAAATAGAGGAAACATAGAGCATAAAAGCTACATGATGAAACTTATAGTAGAGAAAACCATCCAAATCAAACAAATGGAGACAGAGATGGAAAAGATGGTGCAGGGAAAAGAAAAAGAAGCGCAGATGGCTATCACCACAATGGAGACCATTCCTCTAATGACCCTCCCCAAAACTACTCCAGTAGGTACAACAACAGGAGCAGGAAGCAATATAGAACAGTTGGAAAAATCTATGGAGGGAATGAATCTATAAAATCAAGAGATTAAAAGGCTGGAATCCCAAGTTAGTGTGTTACAAAATTAGATTAAAAGGGCTAAAGATAACCACTTGGTAGAGATTCAGAGAGAAAAGGCATTGATTGAGAGGCTTTAGAAGTCAAGAAAAGAATCCTCCATTGGGAATACTCTAGGGAGGGTTAAGGAAATCATTTGGCACAATATCCTAGATTGGATGAATGAAATTTGGCCTAGCATCCAAATTATTTCTGAGCAGAAAGAGTTTCTATAAAAAGCCAAAGAAGCCATTTCATCGACCAACATAGAATTGGGAGACATGCCAGAGATAGCAAAGATAATTATCAAGTTCCTGAATGGAAGAAACAAATATGAGCTGGAAGACTTGGGAGTGGTAGACAAGACAAAGACCATACTGCAAGTCAAGAAGGTGCTAGCAAAGAAAAGTTTAAATGTGTAGCTAAAGAAAAAGTGCCAAGTGTTAGAGTTGAAAGTAAACAAGTTTTTTTAAAGAATGCAACCTCTGCATCAAAAAGTTCTTCCCTCTCTATTTGTTATAAATGACAAAATCATGGAAATAGGGGATTATGTCCAGAAGCGTCAAGGCATAGCCACAGATGATGCAAATATATCAAACATAAAAGGAAACATAACAGTGAAAGCTTTACTAGAAGCAATCAGCAATCAGATTTACATCCAAAATGAGTTGAAGCATGTATTTTCATCAAGCCATCATTTGACAAATAAACTGATGTTGATGAGTTGTATTGGAGGTTAATCAAAATCAAAATCCCTGAAGGGGAAGCGTGGAGTGACTTATGTGACTACCAGGAATAACGAGACAAGGATGAAAAAAGTAGTCATACAGGTTTGAGTCAGCACCAGCCACATCAGCAAAACCACTCCAGCCTAGCTAACAATTCACGCATCAACATTCCAGAAAAGGAGGGACACCTGTCCTAGTCTTCTCAGCATGGCTACTCTTTAGCTACATTAGCAAATTTTTCCATCATTGTAATAAATAATAGATTTCCAAGTGTACGAGGCAAATCGTTGTAGTTTTTTTTAAATACTCCGTGCATTGAGAGTATTAGGGGTTGGACCCTAGTCATCTGAACTATTTTTCTAATTGGATTATTGTAATTTCAAGCTGGAGCATCAATAAAAGGAAAATTTATAGGATACTTGATCTCTTTTGACCTGGTGATGTTTTATCTTGTGTTTAATGTATTTCTTTTTACTTTTACATACATTTTCACTTCTCATTGTAAAACAAAAATTATAGTTTAAGATATGTTGTTGGAGCACCTTGCTGCTATCTGTATTTACAATCTCTGTGTTTTCTTCTGAAGTAGGATTACAAAATACTTAAATTATTTGTAATGCTATCTGATATCATTATATGTCATTCCATTTACCATTCTGCCTTAAAATATCTAGTTAGGACAGTTAGCTTGCCCTGCAAACCCTCTGTAAGACTGATGCAACCAACCATCTTGTGACCCCATAGCTCAATGGAAAATATTGAGAAAATGACCTTTTCCCCAACCAAATGAACAGAAAAACAAAAAAATCTTTTATTTTTAATATCTAGCCTAAAACATTATAGCACTAAAAACAAAGTTAGATCATAATTACATAGAGACAACCCTCTCTGTGTCTAGGAAGGCTAGGTCATAGACTCATAAGTGGTTTGATGCCTCTTTTGTGACTTTTGTCTTGCCAATCTTCAAAATCACAGAATGATAACATAGTGATGACCATACTGGGGACAACTATTGAGAATTTGCCATTTTGTTTTAAATTTCAAATTACCTAGTTAAACATCTTTGTGTGATAGAATACTCCCAATATTGGTTTTTCTTGTTTTTTCATGTAATCAATTTGCCTGTGGTTCAAATCTAAATTTTGGCTCCCAAAATAACATGTACCAGATCTCACCCAGATCTAAATCCTCTAGCTATAATGGATAACCCTGAGAAGATTTTGAGAAAAACCCGAGGAACTGAGAGTCAGACTAGCAATAGGGTTCTTCATAGAGAAAATTCCCTCCCTCAAAATTTGGTTACATTACAACATATCTAGTTTGATACTCACTTTGAACAAGGCTTATTCAGATCTAAATTAGAGAATTGGAAAGATCACACTATCTTTGATCCATCAGCTTGGCAAGGAATTCCTATAAGAGTATCTCTTTCCCAGACTAAATTAGATCTTCAACTCTTACAACATTTTGATATACTGCAAGATCAAGTGACAGATCTCACCTCAAAAATTGATGATTCTTACCTTCGATTTATGTTGATAGGTTAGAAAATAAAGAGTCACCAAACAGTTAAATCTTGGCAAATCATTAGCTAGGTAGAAATGGAATTTGGTCTAACTGTTTAATTTGGACCAAAGAGGAGAAGTAAGTGATAGAGTAAGTTAGATATTAAAAGAAAAGAGATGAAAAAGAAAAAAGAAAAAAAAAAAAACAATGAGAGAACAAAAAAATGCCAGGATAGAGAATAAGGGTAGGTAGAATCAGAAAATAAAGAAGGGCTATCAAAGGACGTTCTTAAAAAATTGGAAGACATTTCCTAAAGTTCGAAGAAAATTCGATCTTTCTAAGGTCAGATAGCAAAATTTGTAAGGAAAGGGGGCTTATGACATTTTAATACTCATCCCCCCCCCCCCCTTTAAACTTATTTATTTTCCTTTTCACATTCCTATAGTCTGCCCCATTCATAACCCGACCCCACCGTAGACTCACCTGTAACATCATCGCTAACCTACCCGCTATATCTCCCTTCATCTCCACTCTCTTCGCCCAATCAAATGTCCCATATTTTTTTCACCCCCCCTCACCATCAGAAGATAATCCCGGGGGGGTTACAAAGTTGACAGTTTCCACTCCCTTACATGTCGTGTTCTCATGAGTTCGCACCCCCCCATACTACAAGTCAAGAAGGTGCTAACAAAGAAAAGTTTAAATGTGCAACTGAAGAAAAAGTGCCAAGTGTTAGAGTTGAAAGTAAACAACTTTTTAACAGAATGTAGCCTCTGCATCAAAAAGTTATCCCCTCTCTGTTTGTTATAAATGAAAAACTCATGGACAAATGAGATTATGTCCAGAAGCTACAAGGCATAGCCACAGATGCTGCAAATATATCAAATGTCAAAGGCAACATAACAGGGAAAGCTTTACTAGAAGCAATAAACAATCAGATTTACATCCAACATGAGCTGAAGCATGTATTTTTGGTCAACCATCATTTTCCAAATAAACTGATATTGATGAGGTGTACTGGAGGTTAATCAAAATCAAGATCCCTGAAGGGGAAGAGTGGAGTGACTTATGTGACTACCAAGAAGAACGAGACAAGGATGACTAGAGTAGCCATATAGGTTTGAGTCAACACTAGCCACATCAACAAAACTACTCCAATATAACTAACACTTTAGGCAACAACATTCCAGAAAAGGTGGAACACCTATCCCAGTCTTCTCAGCGTGGCTATCTTTAGCTACATTAGTCAATATTTCCTTCATTGTAATAAATAATAGATTGTCAATTGTACGAGGAAAATCGTTGTAGTTTTTTTTTAAATACTCCATGCATTGGGATTATTAGGGGTCGGACCCTATTCATCTAAACTATTTTTCTATTTGGAGCATTGTAATTTCAAGCTGGAGCATCAATAAAAGGACAGTTTACAAGATACTTGATATGTTTTTACCTGGTGATGTTTTTCTCTCTGTGTTTAATGTATTTCTGTTTACTTGTCCATAGATTTTTACTTCTCATCGTAAAACAGAAATTATACTTTAAGATATGTTGTTGGAGCACCTTACTGCTATCTGTATTTACAATCTCTGTGTTTTCTTGTCCATAGATTTTCACTTCTCATTGTAAAACAGAAATTATAGTTTAAGATATGTTGTTGGAGCACCTTACTACTATCTGTATTTACAATCTCTATGTTTTCTTTGTAATTATAACTGATATCATTATCTCTCATTCCATTTACCATTCTTCTTTAAAAGATCTAGTGAGGATAGATAGCTTGCCCTGCAAACCCTCTGTAAGATTGATGCTACCAACCAGCTTGTGACCCCATAGCCTAAAGGAAAATATTGAGAAAATGACCTTTTCCCTAACCAAATGAACAAAAAAACAAACAAATCTTTTATTTTTAATATCTAGCCTAAAACATTATAGCACTAAAAACAAAGTTAAATCATAATTACATAGAGAGAGGCCTCTTTGTGTCTAGGAAGGCTAGGTCTTAGACTCATAAGTGGTTTTATGTGTCTTTTGTGGCTTTCATCTTGCCAATCTTCAAAATCACAGAACAATAACATAGTGGCGACCATACTGGGGACAACTATTGAGAATTTGCCATTTCGTTTTAAATTTCAAACTACCTAGTTAAACATCTTTCTATGATAGAATACTCCCAATATTGGTTTTTCCTGTTTTTACATGTAATCAGTTTGCCTGTGATTCAAATCTAAATTCTGGCGCCCAAAAGAATATCTACCAGATGTCACCCAGATCTAAATCCTCCATCTATAGTGGATAAACCTGAGAAGATTTTGAGAAAAACCCGAGGAATTGAGAGTCATACTAGCAACAGGGTTCTTCATTGAGCAAATTCCATCCCTCAAAAGTTTGTTACATTACAAGATATTCAATTTGATACTCACTTTGAACAAGGCTTATTCAGAACTAAATCAGAGAATTGGAAAGGTCACACTATCTTTGTTCCAACATCTTGGCAAGGAATTCCTATAAGAGTATCTCTTTCCCAGACTGAATCAGATATTCAACTCTTGCAGCATTTTGATACATTGCAAGCTCTAGTGAAAGACCTCACCTCAAAAATTGATGATGCTTACCTTCGATTTATGTTGATAGGTTAGAAAATAAAGAGTTGCCAAATAGTTAAATCTTTGCAAATCAGTAGCTAGGTAGAAATGGAATTTGGTCCAACTGTTTAATTTGGACCAAAGAGGAGAGATAAGTGATAGAGTAGGTTAGATCTTAAAAGAAAAGAGATGAAAAAGAAAAAAAAACAATGAGAGAACAAAAAAATGATAGGATAGAGAATAAGGGTAGGTAGAATCAAAGAATAAAGAAGGGGTATCAAAGGACCTTCTTAAAAAATTGGAAGACATTTCCTAAGGTTCGAAGAAAATTTGATCTTTCTAAGGTCAGATAGCAAAATTTGTAAGGAAAAGGGGCTTATGACATTTTAATACTCATCCCCCCCTTTTAGCCTTATTTATTTGCCTTTTCACATTCCTATAGTCTGCCCCCATTCATAACTCGACCCCACCATAGACTCAATTGCCAAGTCATCATTAACCTACCCACCATATTTTCGCTCATCTCCACTCACTCTGCCCAATCGAATGGCCCATGTTTTTTTCAGCCCCCCCTCACCATTCGAAAGTAAATTTGCAGGGGGGGTGGCGCGTCCGAATTCGGCGGTTTTCACTCCCTTACGTGTTGTGCTCTCGTGATTTCACACCCCGCCCTCTCATACCGCGTACTGCTCTGTAGGCCCCCTCAAAAGTAGTATCTGGTATCGGTTAAACCACTTACCCAAGTGACTGTTGATCACTCACCAGCTCATCGCGCTAACCCATCCCATCCATCCAGTCATCCCCATTCTTGCTGTTGAGCCATAAATGACGTCGGGCCATTAGCCAATGAACCCATGCCAAATTAACCCAATTGAAAGGCCTGATTTTGAATCATAAAACCACCAAAATCGCCTCGAGTTCAAACTTTAAATGTTATTGTTCACTTGCAGGTGCTTCCTCCCACTCCCTTCATCTATTGCAAAGAATGCAAAGAAGAGAAAGAGAACAAAAACACATTCCAACATTATTTCCAAGCATTGATCATCAATTCCTACAACAATCATCAATTCCTATTCTTGAATCCCATTTCTGTTCAAATCCCTTTCTTTCTCCCTCACTGAAAATCCCATTCTTTCATCCTTTTATGTTACAAAGTAGACAACAATGGAACCTAAGTAGGAAGAACCCAAAATCTTCAACCCAATGGTACACCCACCATTAGATTCAGATCATTTACCATTGGCTGACAAGCATTTCAAGATTCATGGAACCCTCTCAGAAATTGATCTATATAATGTATATTGCTGGTGGGAGGACAAATTCATGAAGGAAATGGATGACATAGGCATGTGGGACTTCATCCTTCCTTTCTATATCTTCCCTAAAACACAGAGTTGTCCAAAACTGATCAGGAAGTTCCATTCATGTTACAACCCACAGTAAAGAGCAGTGATGGTCCCAACAGGACATATTTTATTCACAATTGATGATCAATCAATCATGTAGATGACGCAGGCCCAAATTATTAAAGGAGTTGTTCCTCTTTCACATGAATTTTTGATTGAAATTTACCAAAATATTTATTTCTCCAAAAGAGCTAAACATTAGAGATTTTTATGGTCGAGAACACACCTTTGACAAGAAAAAACCCTCCTTATTCCTCCTTTGTTTTCCCTAATAGAACCAAACATATTGCCTCAGTTCTCTCCTACCTACTTGACTATTATTTTGATTAATGGCTTGATGAAGCTATTATAGCTTTCCTATCCATCCTCTCCACTGAATCCAAGCCCTCACTCATTTTTAACTTCACCCAGTTTCTAGCAGATGTAATTCATGAACAACTTGTCAAATTTTTCACAGAAGAAGTTTTTCATTATTCCTTGGTGTTGGTATACATATTTGTGTATTTTCAGGGAGACAATTTTTAGTTTTCACTGAGAAAAATGAATGATGAAGGTGACCCTCAATCAGTGATATTTTGGACAACCTTGGTTATGAAAGATCAAAAATGATTTCAATTACAAGACATTTGTGGAAATGTTTGTACACCCAACAATGAGCCTCCTCAGTGGAACTGCATAACCAAGGATGAGTGAAGAAATAAAAAGAATTATGCAGCTCTCTGATCAAGCCAGAATAGGTGATTGGTACTTGTACCAAAACTACACTGAAATAAGAGTGTATGGCTATGAATTGGCACCCTACAAGCTACCAAATTTCCTCCCCATGAGGATCTTTGCATTAGAGTATATTAGACAGATGATCAATGCTTATGAGATGCATTTTGTAGGAGCCAAGAAGAAATCCCAATTCAAGATCAAGTCCCAAATTGGTCCCGTCATTTGAAATAGCAAAGCTACAGGAGAGGAGGCAAATAGAAGACTAAGAGAGTTGAATTTCACCCATAGCTTCACTTGGTCTTATGACCCATGGGGTATTATTTCTAAGAAGAGGGTGGAAAATAAATCCATGGCCTACATCCACACTCAAAGGCCTAAAATCGAAAAATACATGAATCAAACAGAGTGGGTACCAGATACATTACAGGAGGTTGAGGAGC
Source organism: Pinus taeda (assembly GCA_000404065.3). Taxonomy (NCBI): domain Eukaryota; kingdom Viridiplantae; phylum Streptophyta; class Pinopsida; order Pinales; family Pinaceae; genus Pinus; species Pinus taeda. The sequence continues at coordinate 34,368 of APFE031642292.1, forward strand.
AGGTAATCTCCTCATTCAGTGCATAAACCCCAAGGCCACAAGAGAAACAAACTACTGAATAAAGGTCCAAAAAGGGAAGAGAGACAGAGCAAGGAATAATAGGGAAGAGTAGTCACAAGGAACTGATATGTCCATAAAAGAGTTCAGATTGAAGTACATAAAGAAAGCCAGAAAACAACACATGGATATAGATAAAGGATCACCACCATAGACAATGATCAACGTAATTGATATTCCAGATTCTTTACCAGCTAGAGGATAATCATTTCCTTCTATTCCAACTTGGAAAGACAACAAACTCTTCAAGTGTCCTCATCTACAAAGGTGACTAAGGAGAAAGAAGAATTTGTATTTGATACCTTCAGGAAAATCAAAATTAGGAATGAAATTCTCAAGAAGAGCACTTATGCTCAGTTTTGGAAGCAAAGTGCAACTGCACGAGGCAGACTTCTTTCTTCCTTTGACTCAGAGAAGGGAAATATGCATATGGCATTTTTGGAGGAACAAATATTAGAGCCTAAAACTCCAACAGACTACAAGCAGACTTCATTTGAGTTTGATGTCAAAAATGTGTATCCAATTGATCAGATGGAGATGCACAAGAAAATAGGTGAAATGATCTTATCTACTTTCACCAACACTTCAATGACTTTGTTCAAAATGCAGGTATCCTTTTCAAATTCTCAGTTTCAATTGAAGATGGAGAAAATTTCATCGTTATCAAACGACACCAAGATTAAGTCTTTGGAAGACTTAATAATAAAAATTAGGTATGACCCGTCAGATACCAAGGTAGTTGAATAAGTGATTAAGAAGAAAGAGCTAGAGATCACATTTCTGAAGAAGCAACTCAATCTACTTGTTACACATGACCCAATGACCAAGGAAATAGAGGAAATAGAGAGCATAAAAGTTGACATGATGAAACTTATAGTAGAGAAGACCATCCAAATCAAAGAGATGGAGATAGGATGGAAAACATGGTGCAAGAAAAAGAAAAAGTAGCACATATGGCTATCACCAAAATGGAGACGATTCCTCTAACGACCCTTCCCATAACTACTCCAACAGGTACAACAACAAGAGCAGGAAGGAGTACAGAACAGTTGCCAAAATCTATCGAGGGAATGAATCTGAAAAATGAAGAGATTAAAAGGTTGGAATCCCAAGTTAATGTGTTACAAGATCATATTAAAAGGGTTGAACATAACCACTTGGTAGATATGTAGAGAGAAAAGGCATTGACTAAAAGGCTTCAGAAAAAATAAAAATAAATAAATAAATAAATAAATAAATAAATAAATTAAAATAAAATAAATAAAATAATTAAATAAATAAATAATAAATAAAAATAAAAAATAAAAATAAAATAAATAAATAATAAAATAAAAAAAAATCTTCCATTTGGAATACTCTAGGGAGGGTTATGGAAATAATTTGGCACAATATCATAGATTGGATGAATGAAATTTGGCCTAGCATCCAAATTATTTTTTAGTAGAAAGAGTTTCTAGAAAAAGCCAAAGAAGCCATTTCATCCACCAACACAGAGTTGAGATACATACCAGAGAAAACAAACAGAATTATCAAGCTCCTGAATGCAAGAAACAAATATGTTTTGGAATACTTGGGAGTCGTAGATGGGAGAGAGACCATACTGCAAGTCAATAAGGTGCTAACAAACAAAATTTTAAATGTGCAACTGAAGAAAAAGTGCCAAGAGTTGGAGTTGACAGTAAACAAGTTTTTTAACATAATGCAACCTCTGCATCAAAAGGGTCTTCCATCTCTCTTTGCTATAAATTAAAAACTCATGGATAGAGGAGATTATGTCCAGAATCTTTAAGGCATAGCCACAGATGCTACAAATCTGTCAAACATCAAAGGCAACATAACAGGGAAAGCTTTACTAGAAGCAATCAACAATCAGATTTACATCCAACATGAGCTGAAGCATGTATTTTTGGTCAAGCCATCATTTTCCAAATACACTGATGCTGATGAGGTGTACCGGAGGTTAATCAAAATTAAGATCCCTGAAGGGGAAGCATGGAATGACTTATGTGACTACTAGGAAGAACGAGACAAGGATGACTAGAGTAGTCATATAGGTTTGAGTGAGCACTAGCCATGTTAGCAAAACCACTCTAGTCTAACTAACACTTCAGGAAACAACATTCTAGAAAAGGAGGGATGCCTGTCTCAGTCTTCTCAGTGTGACTACTCTTTAGCTACATTAGTCAAATTTTCCTTCATTTTGATAAATAATATATTGCCAAGTGTACAAGGCAAACCATTGTAGTTTTTGTTTAAATACTCCATGCATTGGGAGTATTAGGGGTTGGACCCTAGTCATTTGAACTATTTTTCTATTTGGAGCATTGTAATTTCAAGTTGGAGCATCAATAAAAGGACAATTTATAGGATACTCGATCTATTTTGACCTGGTGATGTTTTTCTCTCTATGTTTAGTGTATTTCTATTTACTTGTCCATACATTTTCACTTCTAGTTGTAAAACAGAAATTATAGTTTATGATATGGTGTTGGATCACCTTACTACTATCTGTATTTACAATCTTTGTGTTTTCTTTTGAAGTACTATTACAAAATACTTAAATGCTTTGTAATCCTAACTGATATCATTATTTGTCATTCCATATACCATTATACTTTACAAGATCTATTGAGGACAATTAGCTTGCCCTACAAACCCTCTGTAAGATTGATGCTGCCAACCAGCTTGTCACGCCATATCCCAATGGAAAATATTGAGAAAATGACCTTTTCCCCAACCAAATGAACAAACAGACAAACAAATCTTTTATTTATAATATCTAGCCTAAAACATTATAGTTCTAAAAAAAGTTAGATCATAATTACATAGAGAGAGCCCTCTCTGAGTCCTGGAAGGCTAGGTCTTAGAGTCATAAGTGGTTTGATGTGTCTTTTGTGACTTTTGTCTTGCAAATCTTAAAAATCATAGAACGATAACACAAGGTTTTATGAATTTCATTTTCGAACCCCTCCTTAGAAAAGTTGTGTTAGTATTTTTAGATGATATACTAATTTACAAGTCTTGGAGGGATCATGTTCAACATGTTGATAGGGTGCTCAAACTATTAGAGAAGAAACAATTATACAAAAAAACCTCCAAATGTTCCTTTGGAGTACAAGAGGTGGTATATTTGGGTCATATTGTATCTCATGAGGGTGTTATGGTATACCCTAACAAAATTAAATCCATTAAGGAATGGAAAATCCCCACAAGCATAAAGCATATTTGAGTATTTATTGGGTTGACAAGGTATTATCGCAAGTTTGCTAAGAATTATGGGAGAATAGTGACACATCTAACATCATTAATAAAGAAAGATACATTTTATTGGACTCCAGAAGAAACGAAGGCCTTTGAATATCTTAAAGAGGCAATGTGCCAAGCACCGGTCTTAGCTACATGAGACTTCAAAAAAAAAATATTGTAGAATGTGATGCATCAAGAAATGAAATTGGTGTTGTTTTAATGCATTAAGGAAGACCCATTGCTTTTGAAAGTCATCGAATAAAAGGAAATTATTTACACAAACCTATTTAAGAGAAGGAAATACTGGCAATACTACATGCACTAAAGCAATGATGACGTTACCTAATGGGATGCCACTTCAAGGTAAAAATATATCATGATAGTATTAAATAATTTTTGGAACAAAGATTATATTCAGAAGAGAAGCAAAAGTGGGTGATAAAAGTTGGGTTATGACTTTGGAATCATATACAAAAAATGGAAGAAAAATGTTGTTGCAGATGCACTCTTAAGAAAGGATGAGAATGTGGAAGAATTTCTTTGTGCCATTTATATTATCCAACCCAAGTGGTTAACCAAAGCAAGGGATGAATGGATGATGATGAATAGGTGTGGTTACCCATTCAAAATTTGCGGCAAGATCCCAATACATATGATAGATTTAGCTAGAAAAATGATTCATTATGGTAGAAAGATCACTTATATATTTGTAAGAATTCCCAACTCAAACAAAAGATTCTTTTAGTATTGCACACCTCTCCCTTAGGGGGGCACTCAGGATTTTTAAAAACTTACCATAGGGTCAATACAGAATTCTTTTGGATGGCCTTAAATCTAATATTCAGAATTTTGAGGCAGAATGTTTGGTTTGTCAGCAAAATAAAGTTGAGACAAATAAGACCCCAGGTGTGTTAAAAACTTTAGCCATTCCATGTCAGTGTTGGGAGGATGTCTCAATGAATTTTATCACAAGTTTACCCAAGTCTGCATGAAAGAGTGTCATAATGGTGGTAGTTGATAGACTTACCAAGTATGTACACTTTTGTGCATTATCTCATCCTTTTAAAGCCAGTATAGTCACTACTGCATTTATGGAAACAATTAAAAATCTTCATGGAAACCCAAAGATTATAGTAAGTGACAAATATCCCATTTTCACAAGAAATTCTTGCACATAATTATTTTATTCTCTTGGTAATCAATTAGCTCATAACTCATCTTATCATCCTCAATTTGATGGGAAAACTTGGATAGTGAACAAACTTTTTGGAAGGATATTTTCTTTCCTTTGTATTTGATAAACAAACATAATGGATCAAGTGGTTACCTCTAGATGAATGGTGGTATAACACTTCCTTCCATATTGTGGCAAAAATGACCCCATTTATGACACTTTATGGATATCATCGACAATCCATCACATCATCTATAAGATATAATTCTAAGGTTCAAGTTTTGGAAGATCACTTTGAGCATAAACAACAAGTTCTCCAACTCTTAAAGGATAACCTCACTCTGACACAAAATCGAATGAAACAACAGGAAGATCAGCATCGTAGTGAAATACGTTTTGATGTAGGTGGTTGAGTGTTGTAACTGTTGTAAACATACAAACAAATGTCTCTCAAGCAAAATAAGAATGATAATAAATTATCATCCAAGTTCTACGGTCCTTACAATGAATTGCAATATATTGGTACTATGGCATACAAATTGGAGTTGCCTGCATATTCCCGAGTACACTCAGTTTTCCATGTTTCATGCTTAAAGGAGGTTATTGTTGACAAGCTTCCAATTCAAACAATGTTTCCAGAACTTGATAAAGAAGGAAAAATAATATTTTAACTTGAAGGAATCATAGAAACAAGAACTCAACAGCTACGGAATTGATCAATTTCATACTTTCAAATTAAGGGGAAGAATTTACCCGCTGAATATTCCACCTAGGAGGAAGAAAATTTTATATAGAAGCATCTAAAACTATTCAAGCATTGAGGAGAACACATTTTTGAAGAAGAGGAGAACGTTAGCTCCCTATAGTAATAGTGTAGCCCCCTTATGTTATTTTTAGTGTATCCCCCTTATTATTATTATTGTTCCCCATAGAAGCCCACTATTATTATTGTTGTGCCCTTACATTATTATTGTTATGTAGGCTATGAGTATATTGTGACCCCTTAGACTCTTATATATACAAAGGAGGTCTTTTAATTTTTATCATCCAAGAGTTGTTAATTTATGTAATGTAAAGGAGGTTTCCCCCTTGAAGTGGATAATTTTTAAGCCATTGATCTATCTTTTCTACTGTTTTGTGAGTTGGTTTGCATAACATTACAACACATTTCCAATACATTAAGCATCAAAGTCACTGAGATAGTTCAATTACTTCAGTACATATGAATGTGAACATGCATCATAAACATTCAAAGAGTAGTCTCAAAACATCCACACTCCATGTATGAAAATTTCTTGGCCAAAAGGCTTCAAATATTGAGCAAAATTTCCAAGATGGATAAGTACATTGAACATCACTAGCTCCAATAGTAGAGAATTAGAGACACTACTTTCCCCCCAAAAGTACTATCTCTATCTCTCTAATACCTTGTGGGATAATCCACAATTAAAAGTCTTTGGCATGAGTAATGAGGATCCTTATATAACTTTAAGCATGACCTTTCACATCCTCAAGACTTTTGCCTTTCCAACTCCTAATGACCTTTGGACTTTTACAACCTTTGGACTTCCAAATTACTTTTGGAATTTCATATGACTCTTGGTATAACATGTCTTTTTGACTTCTATGGCTCTTTTATCCATACGTGACTCTTGGACTTCCACTTATTTATCTTTACAATGATTACATAATTATACCATAACCTCCAAATCATCATGTTATGAGACATGAAAAGTCACTATCTTTGATGACTAGGGCTCATAGTGACTTATGACATGGACTTTCTTCTGTAGGTGACATGGATGCCACTCGTGTATTTGATCTGAATGCATCTTTCATTCATTGATGTTTTCACCCTTTGAAGGTTCTTTCACCTTATGGAGTCTTCAGGGTACTTCGATCGTAAAGGCTTCAATGTGTTATTTGTTCTTCCGTGCTTCCTTTATATTCCTTCTTTGCACAATATTATTCAAGCATTATTTCATGTTGTTCTTGAAATCCCTGTATTTTCAATCACTCATGAAAAGTACCTGTCACCCTGAAAATATACTGTTATAACATGTTTCATGCAGATTTTTTTTCATGCCTTAACAATGCGCTTGGAAGAAGAAAGGAGAGCTTTTGCGCGTGAGGGCGCACTTTGAAAGGCTGAAGAGACGAAGATTAAAAGATTCAGGGATTTGAGATGACTCATGCACTCAAGAGAAGGAGACACTCAAGGGAGGGCGTAAGGCACATGTCTGAGGGACAAACAATGAGGTTTAAGGCCTCCCAAGTTCTCTCTATGCTCAAGGGAACTAAGGATGGTATATGGCATAAAGTTGAAGGCTGAAGGGAGAGGATTTAAGGCTTCAAGGTGCACTCATGAGCTCAAGAAGGCAAAGGAAGCTACATTACACATTATCAAAGGACAAATATTGGGGCTTCAGGGCTTCATGGTGCATTCATGAACTCAAAGGGCCAAGGAGGGCACAAGGAGAATTGTTAAAAGCTGAAGGGGTTAAGCTTTGGATCTTCGAGGTGCACTCATGCACTCAAGGAGAGCACATTCATTTGAGTCAAGGGAGTGCACTCAAAGGAAGACTTGGCTCTTCATTGGCGTAGTTCAGAATAAGGAAGGGGAATTATTCTTTAAGAGTGTGCTCTAATATCATGACAAAGCTTCTAAATAAAGAAAAATAGGTAGTAATTGCACAAATTTGATCACTAGAGGTTCAAAAATTGAAATCATCTATTTATCCATATCTCCAAAAAATCTTGGACAATCAATCCAAGGTGTTTGAGACTCCCAAAGGCCTCCCAACTATTCTTGATCATGATCATGCTATTCATTTTATTCCAAGAATTTTTCCTCTAAACATCAGTTCTTATAGATATCCTTATGCCGAAAGAGTGAAATTGAACGTATGGTTGCAGAAATTCTAGAGGTTGGTATAATTCAACCTAGTCAAAGTTCTTTCTATTCTCTAGTAGTATTGGTGCATAATAAGGATGGATCATGGTGTATGTTTCAGGATTATAGGGAGCTCAACAAGCTCACTATTAAATATAAGTTTCCCATTCCTGCCATTGATTAATTGTTGGATGAATTACATGGAGCAATTTGCTTCACCAAGAAGGATCTTCAGTCAGGATATCATCAAATTAGAATGAATATTGAAGACATTCTGAAAAAACATTCAAAACTGATGAGGGTGATTATGAAGTTTTGGTCATGCCTTTAGGCCTTACTAATGCACCTTCCACATTTCAAGGTTTGATGAATTCCATTTTCAAACCCTTCCTTAAAAATTTGTGTTTGTATTTTTTGATGGTATACTAATATACAACAAGTCTTGTAAGAATGATGTTCAACATGTTGACAGGGTGCTGAAATTATTGGAGAAGAAACATTTATATGAAAAAACCTCCAAATGTTTCTTTGGAGTACAGGAGGTGGAATATTTGGGTAATATTGTATCTCATTAGGGTTTTAAGATATACCCTAACAAAATTAAATCCATTAAGGAATGGAAAATCCCCACAACCATAAAGCATCTTCGAGGATTTCTCGGGTTGATGGGGAATTATTGCAAGTTTGATAAGAATTATGGGAGAATAGCAACACCTCTAAAAGCATTACTGAAGAAAGATGCGTTTTCTTGGACTCTAGAAGAAAATAATTCCTTTGAATATCTTAAAGAGGAAATGTGCCAAACATTAGTCTTAGCTACACAAGACTTCACAAAAAGTTTTATTATGGAATGTGATGCCTCAAGAAATGGAATTGGTGTTGCTATAATGCAAGAAGGAAGACCCATTTCTTGTGAAATTCATCCAATATAAGGAAAGTATTTACGCAAACCTGTTTATGAGAAGGAAATTTTGGCAATACTAAATGCAATAAAGAAATGGTGATATTTCCTAATGGGAAGACACTTCAAGGTAAAAACATATTATGATAGTCTTAAATACTTTTTGTAAAAAATATTGTCTTTGTAAGAGCAACAAAATGGGTGAAAAAAATGTTGGGTTATGACTTTGAAATAATATACAAAAAGGGGAAGCAAAATGTTGTTGCAGATGCACTCTCAAGAAAGAATGAGGATGTGGAAGCATTTATTTCTTCCATTTTGATTATCTAGCCTGAGTGAATAACTGAAGAAAGAAATGAATGGAAGAATGATGAAGAGGTGTGGTCACTCATTCAAAAGTTGTAGCAAGATCCCAGTACATCTAATACATCTAATTGGAAAAATGATTCATTATGGTACAAATATCACTTATATCTTTGTAATAATTCCCAATTCAAACACAAGATTCTTTTGGAATTACACACCTCTCTCGTAGGAGGACACTCGGGATTTCTAAAAACTTACCATAGGGTCAATAAGGAAGTTTTTTGGGATGGCCTTAAATATGATATTCAGAAGTTTGTGGCAAAATGTTTGGTTTGCCAACAAAATCAAGTTAATACAGGTTTATCCAGGTCTGCAGGAAAGAGTGTCATCATGGTGGTAGTTGATAGACTTACTAATTATGAACACTTTTGTGCATTATCTCATCCTTTTAAAGCCAATACAATTGCTACTACAATTATGGAAACAATTCAAAAGCTTCATGGAAACCCAATGATTATAGTAAGTGACAAAGATCCCATTTTCACTCGAAATTTTTGAATTGAATTATTTTTGTCTTAGTACTCAATTAGCTCATAGCTCATCTTATCATCCTCAATCTGATGGGAAAACTGGGATAGTGAACAAATTTTTGGAAGGATATCTTTGTTGCTTTGTATCTGATAAAAAAATACAATGGGCCAAGTGGTTACCTCTAGTTGAATTGTGGTATAACACTTACTTCCATACTGCAACAAAAATGACCCCATTTATGACACTTTATGGATATCATCCACTATCCATCACATCATCTTTAAGAGACAATTGTAAGGTTCAAGTAGTGGAAGATCACGTCGAGCATCAACAAAAATTTCTCCAAATCATAAAGGATAACCTCACTTTGGTGCAAAATTGAATGAAACAACATGCAGATCAACATCGCAATGAAAATATTTATGATGTAGGTGAATGGGTATTTTTACGGCTAAAACCATACAAACAAATTTCTCTCAAGCGATCTAAGAAGGATAATAAATTATCACCCAAGTACCACGGTCCTTACAAAGTGTTGCAAAATATTAATACTATGGCATACAAATTGGAAGCCTACATCTTCCCAAGTACACCCAAATTTTCCATGTTTCATGCTTAAAGAAGGTTATCACTAACAAGCTTCTAGTTCAAATAGTGTTTCCAGAACTTGACGAAGAAGGAAAAATTATATTTGAGCATGAAGAAATCACGGAAACAAGAACCCAACACCTACGTAATCGATCAATTTCAAAGTATCTCATTAAGTGGGAGAACTTACCCACTGAAGATTCCACATGGGAGGATGATAGTTTTATAAAGAAGTATCCATAACTACTCAAGCGTTGAGGATAACACTTTTTTGAAGGAAAGGGGCATGTTAGGTCCCTATAATAGTAGTGTAGCCCCCTTATTGTTATTTTTTGTGCCCATGTAGCCCCCGTATTACTATTGGTGTGACCCATAGAATCCCACTATTTTTATTGTTGTCCCCTTACATTATTATTGTTATGTAGGCTCTAATTATATTGTGACCCCTTAGACTCCTATGCATACAAAGGAGGTCTTTTCATTTGTATCATCCAAGAATTGTTCATTTATGTAATGTAAAGGAGGTTTCCCCCTTGAAGTGGATAATTTTTAAGTCGTTGATCTATCTTTTCTACTATTTTGTGAGTTGGTTGCATAACATTACAACACATTTCCAATAAGTTAAGCACCAAAGTCACTGAAATAGTTCAATTACTTCAATACATGTGAAAGTTGACATGAATCACAAACATTTAAAGAGTAGTCTTAAAACATCCACAATCCATGTGAGAAAATGTGTTGGCCAAAAAGATTCAAATATTAAGCAGAAGTTCCAAGATGCATAAGTACAATGAACATCACTAGCCCAAATAGTGGAGCATTACAACCACTACTTGCTCCCCAAAAGTACTAATTCTATCTCTCTAATGCCTTGGGGGAGAATTCAAGGTTAAAAGGTTTTTGCATGAGTAATGAGGAACATTTTATAACTTGATGCACGACCTTTCACATCCTCAAGACTCTTGAATTTCCAACTCCTAATGACCTTTAGACTTTTACAAACTTTGGACTTCCAAATTACTTTTGGAATTACATATGGCTTTTGGTATTACATGTATTTTGGACTTATACGGCTCTTTTGTCCATACATGACTCTTGGATTTCCACTTATTTGTATTTACAATGATTATATCATTACACTATAAAATCCACATCATCATGTGACGATACATGACAAGTCACTATATTTGATGATTGGGACTCATAGTGACTGATGAAGTGGAATTTCTTCAATAGGTGACATGGCTACCACTCAGGTCTTTGTTTTTCATGTAACTTCTGTTCATTGATGTCTTCACCCTATGAAGGTTCTTTGATCTTATGGAGTCTTCAGGGTGCTTCGATCATGAATAATTCAATGTGCTCTTTGTTCTTCGATGCTTCCTTTGTCTTATTTCTTTGCCAACTCTTCTTCAAGCATGCCTGGATGTTGTTCTTGAAATACCTGTATTTGCAGTATCTCATGACATGTATTTGTTAGCCTTAGAAGCTCCTATTAGAACATGTTTCATGCAATTGTTTTGTTCATCCCTTAACAATGCACTTGGAGGAAGAAAGCAAAGTTTTTAGGCACAAGGCCGCACTTTGAAAGGCTGAAGAGATAAATAGAAAGCTTAAGGGCTTTGAGATGCACTCATGTGCTCAAGAGAGGGAGACACTCAAGGGAGGGTGTAGGGTGCATGTCTGAGGGAAAAAATATCAGGCTTTGGGCTTCCCAAGTCCTCTAAATGCTCAAGGGAAATAAGGAGGGTGCATGTCAGATAGATGAAGGCTAAAGGGAGAGGCTTTAGGGCTCTAGGGTGTGCTCATGCATTCATGAAGGAAAAGGAGGGTGCATGGTACATTATTAAAGGACAAACATTGGGCCTTTAGGGCTTCATGGTATGCTCATGAACTCAAAGGACTAAGGAGGGCACATGGAACATTGCTAAAGGCTGAAGGGGTTAATATTCAGGTCTTTGGGGTGTGCTCATGCGCTCAAGGAGTGTGCAATCCTTTGAGTCGAAGGAATGCACTCAAAGGAAGACTTGGCTCTTCATCGGCACAATTCAGAACAAAGAAGGGGAAAGATGCTTTAGGAGTGCATTATTCACTCTTGGAGAAAAATAAAGGATTCTCGATAAAGGATTAAGAGTGCACTCATATGATCCTTGCCTTAATCATTGGCAGAGGATTTTCATTAGTCTGGGCCTTGGCGTAGAGAGGAAGTTCTTTGTTGCTACTTTTGCGATTAAAATGTAAGTGAACATGTCACAACATAGAGACCACAAAGAGTGAATGAGGAAAGAATATTGGGTGATAGTAGAGTGATAAAGGAGGCCACCATTGCTGGTATGTATATCACATGATCCAAAAACCAAAGTATCACAATCTACATAGATAGTGTAGAAAAATAGCCACATCAATCACCATAATTTCAAAACTTGGTGAGTGTCATTATATCACATAAAGGGCCAGTGATATGACTAGCCTCGAGATCAATTGATAGTTAGGTGATACACTTAGCCTTTAATTTTCCCATTAGTCCTAGCTTCATGCACAATCATAAAAGAATTATTCACACTTGGGAGAGGGTTTCCATGTATTAGCTTAATTATCATTATGTGTGAAGATTCCATACTCATGGTATTATATTTAATAAAAATAAAAATTAATTTTAAACTTATAAAATTTATTACATTAAGTGGGGCTCTACAACCCGGTATCGGGGGTAGATCTCATGTAAAACCTAAACAACTAAACATAAACATAACATTTAACATGACCCTATTTAAAAATCAATGTAATTATTGTAATGTATAAACACAATATAAATTTAAAATATAAAGAGGTTTACCAACACTTAAATAAAAATATATAAATAAACTACTGGTATGGTAAATAAATATAAATATAAATAAACTAGAGGTATGGTAATTAAATAAAACCTCTTTTTATATTTACTCCATAAAAATCTTTATATTTATGAAAATTCAAAAAATAAGTCTATGAGCCAAATTACCATGGGACAAATTATTACTAATAAAAAGGTATTATCAATAAATAAATATAAAAGAGGTATAAAGAGGTATGGTAAATAAACAAAAATATATCAAATGGGATTAGAAATCAACATCTAATTATATACCAAGCCTATGGGCCAAATACCATGGTAAATAAAAGAGATATGATAAATAAATAAAAATATAAATAGACGAGAGGTATGGTAAAAAAATAAAACCTCCTTTTATATTTACTCCATAAACCTCTTTATACTTACTAACACTCAAAAAAGAGGTTTTATTTAGGTGAAGCCTCTGGGCCAAATTATTATTAATACCCTTTGGGGTTCGAAACGTCCACATGATGAATATGATATTGTGGATAATTCGGAAAATACTACACCAAATAACAACCACAGAAGCTTAAAGTCTAACAATAATAATAAAATCTGCTCTTTTTCTATCAAGCATTCAATTGGTCCTGATGATGGATCTCGGTTGAGATTCCAAACATTGACAAAGAATGATTCATACTGTGGATTCTCCGGTAACTAAGTTAGAAATAATAATTTATTATTATTATTAAATCTAATATTTGCATTATCAATATATTATAATATTAATATATTTAAATTTAATAACTTTAGATTAATACAATATTAAATTTGTTATATTATAATATATATTAATATATCATGATATATACTAACTCTAAATGTATATGGGAGGGAAGAAAAAAGACATAGAGTGATAGAGGTGGAGAAATAAGGTGAGTCACAAGGAAGAGATGGAGATAAATTGAAGGAGAGGGGAGAGGAGGAATGAAGAAAGAGAGAGGTAGAGGAGTGAGAGAGGTAGTGAAAGCTAATAGAAGGAGAGGGACACACAAAGATGGAGGGGGGAGAGAGAGAAGGAGAGAGGGAGGGAGATAGTGTTAGGATTGGAGGGTAGAGAGAGAGAGATAGAGAGAGAGAGAGAGATGGGTGAAGAGAGAGGGAGGTAAGAGAAAGGGAGAGAGAGCAAGGATGAGCGATAGGACTTGAGAGAGAGGAGGAGAGAGGAAGGGATAGAGAGATGATGTTGGAGGGGGAGAGAGGGAGGGAATAAGAAAGACATAGAGAGTGAGAAGTTGAGAGAGAGGGAGAGTGACAAGGGAGAGATAGAGAGAGACAATGTATGTGTCTATGGGTGAGATAAAGAGACAAAGAAGGGGAGATAGAGAGAATGGGGGAGAGAAGGAGAGAGAGAGGGATATAGTAACATAGTTGGAGAGAGAGAGAGAGAGAGAGAGAGAGAGAGAGAGAAAGAGACTGGGCAAGAGAGAGGGAGGTAGGAGAGAAAGGGAGAGAGAGGAAGGAACAAGAGATTGAGACTTGAGAGAAAGAGAGTGATGGGGGAAGAGAGAGGATTGGAAAGGAAGAGAGAGAGAGAGAGAGAGAGAGAGAGAGAGAGAGAGGATGGGAGAAGGAGACGATTGGAGGGAAAATTATATATATATAGATGATAGATAGATAGATAGGGGAGAGAGAGAAGAGAGAGATGGGGAAGAGAGAGGCTTGAAAGAGAGGGAGAGAGGAGGAGAGAGGGAGGGATAGGGATATGGGGTTGGAGGGGGAGAGATGGAAGGAATAAGAATGACATAGAGAGTGAGAAGAGGAGAGAGAGTTAGGGAGTGACAAGGGAGCGATGGAGAGAGAGTGTGTATGTTTTGGGGTGAGATAAAGAGACAAAGAAGGAGAGATAGAGACAATGAGGGAGAGATGGAGAGAGGAGAGAGGGAGGGATGTAGTAATAGAGTTGGAGAGAGAGAGAGAGAGCAAGAGAGAGAGAGGTTGGAGAGAGAGAGAGAGATAGGTTGGAGAGAAAGGGAGAGAGAGGAAGGAAGAGAGAGAGAGGATGTGAGAGAGTGGAGAGAGGGAGGGAAAGAGAGTGTATGTTTTGGGGGTGATATAGAAATACAAAGGGAGATAGAGATATAGATGGATAATGAAGAGAGGGAAGAAGAAAGAGATGGAGAGGGAGGGAGGGACATAGAGATTGATATATATGGAGTGAGAGAGCATGTGCGTTTGGGGGGGTTGAGATAGAGATACAAAGAAGGAGATATGGAGGGAGATATAGATATAGATGGGGGGCAGGGGGGAGAGGGGGTTGAGATAGAGATACAAAGAAGGAGAGATGGAGGGAGATATAGATATAGATGGGGGGCAGGGGGGAGAGGGAAGAAGATTTCTTACACTAGATGCATTGATTTCAATGTAGATGGTGATTTCTAATCTTATTTGATTGCTTGCACTGGGTGCATTGATTTTAGTGTAGATGTTGATTTCTAATGATATTTGATTGTTTGCGGTATATGCATTGATTTCAATGTAGATGATTTCTAATCCTATTTGATTGCTTGCACTAAATGCATTGATTT
>APFE031642304.1:0-113954 GCA_000404065.3 Pinus taeda
ATTGTTATCATAAGGCATTTGGAAGGTGTGGATAAGAATTGGCATCCCATAAATTTCAAAGGCATAACCAAACCTGTGACTATAAGAAAAGTATAAAAAATGCAATTGAAGAAATGTTACATAAAATGATGTTGGATATACTCCATACATGTGTTGGAATTAGTAGCTAATACGAATGAAAAGCTTGAAGACTTCAAAATTTTGCAAGAATTTCAAGATGTATTTCTAGAAGAAATACTAGGATTACCACCTAAAAAATCTTTGTATGGGTTAAAACAATCACCAAGGATGTGGTATTTGAAATTTTATAAATATATATGGGGGCCTGGTTTCACAAGGAGTAAAGTGGATCATTGCGTGTAATTTAAATAAATTGGTGACCGTGTTATTTATTTGGTCTTATATGTTGTTGATTGGAAATGGAAAAGAAATTATCCAGGATTTGAAGACCCAATTGTCCTCTAAATTTGACATGAAGGATCTTGGTGCTACAAACTATAATTTTGGTATGGAAATTAAACGAGACGAGTCAAAGAGGAAGTTCTGGTTAAATAAGAGGAAGTATGTTGAGACAATATTACAAAGGTTTAATATGTAGGATAGTAAACTGGTGAAGGTTCCTATTCCTATATGTGTAAAGTTATCTGTTGAAAAATGTCCTAAGACACAAGAAGAGGAAGAGGACATGTCCCATGTTCCATATGTGAGTACAATTGGTAGCCTGATGTATGAAATGGTATATACTAGACTAGACATTGTACATGCAGTGGGAGTATTGAGCAGGTGTATGTCAAAACCAGGGAAGGAGCATTGGACAACAATTAAACATGTTTTATGGTATTTGCTTGGCACTAGTGATTATGGTTTGTGCTACCAAGGAAGACTAGGATTGTAAATATTTTTGGACATCCATGGCTTTGTTGATGCATATTGGGCTGGATATCTTGATCAAAGAAGATCTACAAGTTGGTAGATGTTTAACCTATTTGGAGGAGCAGTTAGTTGGATGAGAAAGGGACAATGTGTAGTGGTACTTTCAAATACAAAGAAAGAATATATGGAAGCCACTCATGCAAGCAAGGAATCAGTTTGGTTGCAGAGATTATGTTCAAGTATGGGGTTGGTACAATGAGCTATAAGGATAGACTATGACAACCAAAGTTCAATTTACTTGGTAAAGAACCTTACTTATCACTCAAAGACAAAGGACATTGATGTTCAATATCACTTTGTAAGGAATATGGTTGAAGACAAAAAGGTGTTATTGGTAAAGGTGGACTCTTTAAATAATTTTGCAGATGCATTGATGAAGTTTGTGGCCACTGCGAAGTTTTCTCAGTGTAGAGAAACAATGGTTGTTATAGGCTTAAACCAAGGACTAAGATCTCATGTGATTGCATGTGTGGAAAGAAAACAATAAGTGGGATAATGTTGGGTATGTGTTATATTCTTTCCATGACTAGGAACATGCATTGTACATTATACCAGGGGGGTTGGTAGCCTCCCTGCACAGTGTTTGTGGGCAGCGCCCTGAGATTTTTATTTTTATTTTTTATGTCAACCCAATAATAGTTAGTCATACCCAAGGATGAGGGGTAGACCCAAATACGGTGGGCGAACCTACCCATGGTTTTGTGCATGGGATTTGCAAATGGTTTTGGGCATGATGGTTTTCTGCCCATGGTATTTTTTAGATCTGATCAAAGGAACTGCGATTATGTTCTAATCCAGGGTTAGTGGATTGGGGTTTATGAATGCTTCTACATGTATATATGTATTGTAACATTGAAAGGGATATAATGAAAAATTAATTTGGAATTCTCGATTTTCGGATCCATGGGAAAACCTTTGTGTATATTTGATTTATGTTCTTGCCACCATATATTTTCTATTTGAAGAATTTGTTTCCAAGTAATTTATGTACAGTGTTAAAACCTACATAAAAGACATATAGATTTATCGATATATCTTATGTAGGAGAAGTATCGGTGTCCAAATTACTGTACAAGATGAGTATTTATGAGTTGATAGAGTTAAAGCTTTTGCTGAAGGAAATGTTGGACAAAGGATATATCAGATCCAATGTATATCCTCATGGAGCACCAAATTTTTTGTGAAGAGGAAAGATGGCATTCATAGGTTGTATATAGATTACAGACAACTAAACAAAGTAACCATTAAGAAAAAGTATCATCTCCCATGATTGATGATTTGTTTGATTAATTGAGAGGAGCTACAATGTTTCCTAAGATAGATTTAAGGCCTAGGTATCACCAAATTTGAATCAAGGATTAAGGCCTTCATAAAACAAATTTCTAGACTAGATATGGGTATTATAAGTTTGTGGTGGTGCCTTTTGAGTTATCTAATGCACCAACTACATTCATGTGTTTAATGAAAACATCCTTAGTAAGTATTTGGACAAGATTGTTTGGGTTTTCATTGATGATATCATTATTTATTTAAAGAAAAAAGAAGAGCATGAAGAGCATCTTCGATTGGTATTGTAAGAGCTAAGAGAGCACAGGTTATATTCTAAGTCTAGTAAGTGTGATTTCTACCAAAAATAAATCCATTATTTGGGACATATAATTTTAGAGCAAGGAGTTGTTGTGAATATTGATAAGATGAAGGTCATTAATGATTGATCCTACCACAAGAAACATCACAAAATTGAGATCATTCATGGGACTTGTTGGTTACTAGTAAATATTTATCAAAGTATTTTCTTAAATTGGTAATTTAATTATGCCATTGTAGAGAAAAGGGATGAAGTTTGTTTGGTCCAAGGAATGTGAACAATTTTTTTTCATAGTTAAGACACAAGAAAATAATTCTTAGTAAGCACTAATGCTTGCAAGGAAGGACTTGATGGAGTTCTCATGAAATATGGGTATGTGATATGTTATGAGTCTCAAATATTGAATGAACATGAGAAGAATTATGTGAATCACGATTTACAGTTGGAAATAATTGTTCATGCACTCAAAAGGTGGAAAAATTATCTACTTGGGAGTAGATTTATTTTGATGTCAAATCACAATGGACTTAAGTATTTATTTGAAAGCCTCATTTTAAAGGTATGAAAGCTAGGTGGCTATCTTTGATTAGTGGATTTGACTTCAAAATTAGGCACATCAAAGGTAAGGAAAATTATGTGGCATATGATTTAATTCAAATTTTGTAAGAGAATTAAATTAAAATAATTAGTTCCACTGAAACTATCTTGAAATCTATGATTAAAGATGCCTTACAACATAATGTACACTCTTAGTAAATTAGGGAATGTCTACAACAAGGAAAAAAAGGCTCAGGATGTGTGGGATATCAACTAACATAGGATTGAATATTGTTATATAACAACAAATTGTATGTGCCAAATCCCAAGGAATTAAAGGATATGATCATGGATGGATTGCATAAAGAAACATATTCTAGAGACCAAGGATATCATAAAATGATAATAACAGTAAGGAAGCATTTTTATTGGCCTGAAATGAAGAGACATATCACTAAGTATATTACTAGATGCTTAGAATGTCAAGAAGTCAAGGCTGAACACAAGCATCCGACATGTTTTTTACAACCTCTCCTAATTATAGAGTGGAAATTGGAGGCTATAACCACGGGTTTTATCACCAAAATACCTAAGGAAAGTAAACAACATGATTGTACAAGGTCATGATGTACAAGTTACGGAAAGCAACTCATTTTATTCTAGGAAGTCCAATCACAAAGCAATTGATATTGATGAGATATTTATGAAAGAAATCTTTAGGTTGCATGGGATGCCAAAGGTAATTGTTTTTGATTTAGATGCTAAATTTACTTCAGGGTTTTGGAAATATTTTTTTAAATGAATTGGGACAAATCTAGAATTTTAGCACAACTTATCATCCTCTGAAAGATTGAAAAATAGAATTTTAGAAGACTACCTGCTCCATATGTATGTAATGAGGAGGCCAAGTAAATGGGGAAAATAGTTTCCATTAGAAGAGTCATTAAAGATGAGTCCCTTTGAAGCAATATATGATTGGAAATGTTGTACACCCATTAGTTGGGATCATCCAATGGATAAAGTTATTCTTAGACCCGATATGTTTCAAGATATGGAGAAAAAAGTTTTATTGATCAAATAAAAGTTGAAGGTAGCCCTAGATTTTCATAAGAGTTATGGAACAAGAACATA
This sequence comes from Pinus taeda, assembly GCA_000404065.3. Classification (NCBI taxonomy): domain Eukaryota; kingdom Viridiplantae; phylum Streptophyta; class Pinopsida; order Pinales; family Pinaceae; genus Pinus; species Pinus taeda. The sequence continues at coordinate 4,190 of APFE031642304.1, forward strand.
GTTCACAAATGGTTCAAAGAGAAGTTCCTTTAGAATGGGAACTTGTGTCAAATTAGCGCCTTACAATTGTGGACCATTTCAGGTTTTGGAAAGAGTTGGGCTGGTGGCTTATAGGCCTACCTTACCTACAAAACATTAATGTTCATGATGATTTAATGTATCTTTTATGAAAATTATGTTTATGATTCTAATCATGTTATTGATTGGGTTGTGAACTAAGTGGAACGCAAAGGAGAGTTCAAACCAAAACCACAATGCATACTAGGTAGGAAAGAAACATTGCTTCCGAAACGAACCACTGTGCATGTTAAAGTACATTGGAAGCACTATGGAGTAGAAGAAGTCACTTGGGAATTGAAGGATACCATGAGAGTGGCACACTCTTACTTATTTTCTTCATCATAATAGAACACCAATTACAAGTTTCCTTAAAGGGGGAGGGTATTGTGACACCCCTTTTATCTTCCCAATTTTGTGATATAATTGAGAAATTATAATGCTATGGTACTGACATTGATGCCATGAATTAAAAATCTATGATGTGATGCAATATTTATTCTTATTAATTAAAAAAGTCTATATCTAAAGGAAGGGAGATGGCCAATAGATTATGATGGCTTGAGAGGAAAAAATGCCTTGATTTAATTTTCCCTTTTGATGAGATGGGTAATCTTCCAAAGAAGCTTCTAGCAAGAGGTTGGGAAGATGAAGACTCAAGATGTGATTATAAAAGAAAGATGGAGGATCAATTAATAGGTTCTTCTTCCTTTATATTTTTATCATATTCCATCTTCCTTTCCATACATTATTTTTCCTCTCACATATAAATTCGAATTGGCAAGAGAGTTGGTGGAAGAACCCAGAGAGGCTCAAACCTTATGACTAGTTAAGGTTTGTGAGTGATAGAGACAAGAAGTGAATGTGTTGCAACACTTTTTCTTTGGACTAGATGGATGTGAGGAATAGGAATAGTCATGTTTGTGTGTGGCACATAAAGCACTGAAGAGGGGAGGGACGAGGGATTGTGCATTGAAGAGATCGGAGAAGGAATACCATGTGTTATGCATACCTGCATGGTACTTTTGTGAATTTTAATGAGCATGGTCAAAGATGGAAAGGAAAATAACCAAGTTTTTCTTATGTGTGAAGGGGAGTAGCCTTCACTTTTATGTTAAATTTGGTATAAAAAATGTGTACTAAATCCCTCAAGAAGTTGCATATAAAGGGAAGTAGCATATTTACACTTTAGCTCCTCCATCTATGCATCCAACAATTATTTGGAATCCATTCCCTACCCAAGGATATGCGACCATCCATGATGGCCATAATTCTCCCATTCCACCTATCCATCAGTCTAGACATGGAACCTATTAGATATTGATGATGAATTCTCATGAAGTCAACCTCTCCACTCAGCCACATCAATATGATCCTCCTCTTGAGATGCAAATGAAAGTGACCGCAAAGCCTCTATTGTCATAAAATGGTAACCTACAAATACCCCCTCCAAAGTTGAAGTTTCCTCCTCAAATCACCAAGGGGCCATTATATCAAAATGCTACCGATTCTTGGGCCACCCATCATTATAACATAGTAGATTACTTGACATAATCTCTTGCTACCATGTCAATGCTCGAATTCCTTTAGACATTTAATTCACAATGTAAGGCTCTACTCTCTATTTGGGTGCTTTAGATCCTTTGGACAATTGTATGGTTGTCTTTGATGTTGATAAGGCAGAAAATCCCTATTTTCTCCCATCTGTTGTTTTCTAGAACCCACTCCCCATTAAGAATGCCATTGTTCAATGGTGTATTGTTGATGAAGGGGCATCCACATGCATGATGTACACACAAGTTTGGAAGAAACTCAGATCTCTAGATCTCTTACTCTCTACAATCACCCTTCCTGCATATGATGTTCACCCCTTGTAACCTATAGGCTTGTACCAAAGTTTCCACATTGCATTTGGTAGTAAGAAAGTCTTGATAACCGCTGATGTTATTGATGCCCCATTAGATTGTAACCTCTTGATAGGATGTAGTTTCATCTACTCCATGAAGGAAGTATTCTCTTCTATCTATCGTACTATGAGATTCCCCTATAATGGGAAGATTGTCACCTTTGATTAGCTAACATAGTATGATCCTCAGCTTTAGGCTCATCCCAAGAATTTCATTTTCTCGAAGGATGAAAATGATACAATGCCTTCATTTACTAATATAAATCCTTGAGTCTATAAGTATTCATTGTTTCTTGGGTCATATTATGGCACGACGCTAGTTCCAACTACACCTAGCACTTCATAAGCTTTCATGTTGTCTGGTGTCATGCTGCTCAACAACCTAGTACCTCATCCCAACAACAGGGTCATCAACAATATGCTACTACAAAATCAACTAATGTCTTGGGAGGTGTTCCTCTTAGTCATCATCCATTCAATTAGATACCTTTCTTATTTCCACCACCGGGAATATTCAACACACCTATGGTGGATATGATAAGTTTGTTAAATTTCACATTGGAAATTCTAGTTTGGTACATGGATCTTCCTACCAAAAATCCTTCTGATCATCTTAAACCCTATGTGGATTTGACACTTGTTCAACTAGTTCCAACCACCCCTTCTGTTGCTTCAGTTCCATTGCAACCTCAACAAGATTCTAATCCTACTGAAAAAGAAATTGGAGAGGGGGGCAAGGATAAGAAAAATTAGGAAGCAACCACTCAATATTCTGCACCTAAGCCTACTCCACCATATGATTTTTGTGACCTTTATGGACATGTCATCAATAATTGTCCCACTCTATCCCGATTAAAGGCTTTCATTTCCCAGGAAGAACTTCAACCAAAACCAAAGGTTCTTGAGGTGAAATTCCCTCTGGCTAAACCATCTAAGAAGAACAAAGGCTTATGAACAAATCACCCTTGCACTTTGTATGAGACGTACCGTCATTATTTGCATCACTTCCCACATCTATCTCATTTTTGTGATATTATGATCATTCTTCATGACATGGATGCTTCTCATAGTGCCGATTTTACCCCTCTACTTAGGCCTCTAGCACTTTGTCTTTGCCAATGCCATAGGCTAGTTAACCCACTACCATGATGGGTCCTCCCGATGTAGCTATGGTAGATAATACTGTACATATAATTTATTTGCCATCATCCATGGGATCAACATATTCAGACCCCCTAGGATCATCTGACTGTGAACATACATAAACATATTCTATCTCTGAAGTCACTTCAGAATCAACGTTAATGGAAACTTAGTCCACTAGTCACCAGTCTCCCTTTGTAGACATTTCACATGGGAACCTTATCTCCCATGGTGATTCCCCAGATACTTATTTATCATCTACATCATGTGATCCATCACAACCTCACATTCAAGTCCTTTAATTCATATGAATACATTATGGAATCATTGACCATGCCATGTAACCTATGGGATGATATGCATCATTGATCATATTTTTGTGAAAATTTCGGCGCAACAAAATTATTATGCAACTCATAAAATTTCGCTACGAAATTTTATTGCAGCAACTGGAAATTATTATCCTAACTATAAATTAGTTAAAAAAAAATTCACCCATACAAACAACTAATAATTCACTACTGCAAACTTCACAAATAAAATTGTGGAAGAAAATAGCGCTAAAAAACTCAGAAAATCTAGCACAAACACACATAAAATTTACATAGTTATTTTTGGACTAAAGTCCCCGGAAAAACCTAACTTGGGAAAATCGATGCAACGGATGAGGGTTTTATTATTATGCAGTAGTGAAACCTGAGTACAACCTATGGATTCCCAACTGGAGATCCAAATAACAAGTATCTGAAAAAAATAATTAGAAAGAAGAAATTATCTCACTCCATAATCAATTTTGGCACTGGCTCCTCCAGAAAACCTAGCCATCCAAACCCCTGCATAGGCCCTCTGCATAGTCCTTGCACTGCCTCTCACACATGTGGTTTAGATGATCCTATGAGAAAGTCATCTTTCTTGTCTCTTCCATTAGAAATGACTCTTCGGCCCTCCGGGAGACTTTCTTTGCCTCTTGTAGCTGAATAGACTTCCTCCCTAACTAAATCAAACTGCTTTGCTTCAGCTACTGTGTAGTACTTGCGATGCTTATGTGTGGATCACTTCTGTCACTTGTTTCTGCCTCTTTGGATCTGGAAAAATTCCTCTGGATCATTGTCCCTACCCCTCACTATCTCTGCTTCAATATCTGGCTCTCTTACAACTGTTGTTAGTTTTTGGAAATCAAACTACCGAGGAAATCAAACTTCTCAAGTGTTTCTAGTGTCTTCTCTAGTTCCCATTGAATTCTTCTTATAATATTCTTTTGGAGCACCAAGGGATAATATTAAAACTTAATCAAGGGCCAATATCATATCAGAGTCAATCCATGTGGGTTTTTAGAGAATTACCACATTGACTTAATTAATTTTGATTAATAACCAATTTTCCTAACTTTAGACTTAGGAAACATTAAAAAAAAGGTTAACAATCTAATTAAGCCATCTCTATGTGGAATTTCTAGAAACAATTTCTAGGTTATGGATATCACATGTATTCTAGCCTCTCCACAAATTTTCATGGCTATAACACATTCAATGCTACAAAAACTAACACTCCCTCTTAGCCGGACTATTTCCTAGTGCTGCACACCCTACCACAACACCTTGTCTCTGTACCATCCTTTGTTCTGCTACTAATGTTTTGCCACTACCCACCAACCATTGTGAAATTCTGATGCTGCATTTGTCCTGATGACACTACCATACTGTTGCCAACTCTACGTCTTCACTGCAACTCCTTGTCAATTGTTGCTACTGAAACTACAACTACTAGAAATAAGAATCATCCTAATATTGAATCAAATGTGTTTTGTATGATGCATCTATATCACTAGTCTCTGATTGCTACTAGTTACTGCATTATCCACCAAGGGATATTTGTTGCTGTTGACTCTGCACTGTGCCATTTTTCACTACTGCCAACACTGCACTGCACTCCTCAACATCTAACTGCTACTAGTCTACAATTGTCACTCCAGAATTTGATAGCATCAACTATCACTGATCCATCCTACTAATGAATAATGCGGGCGCCTATATCAAGGTAATGATCCATGAGGAGGACACCTCAAGGATCTTGCCCAATCTATGTAGTTCTGGACTACAACTCCATGTCTCCCCACCTCACTCTTGGAGGTATGGTTGCCATCATAGCGAAATCACATCTACTCATACTACTGCTACTATTGCTCTACTACTAATTGCACACTGTTGTTGCAACTCCTACAATAATGAGTATGATCTCCCCATATCCTAAAGAACTAGCCTCCATAGGTTTCTCCCTATAAATATACACTCCCTTTGAGTCTCAATTTCCCTATGGGAAATATATCTGCTCCCTCCTGACAACTGACGCTTTCCTCTTGCACTAGAAACTAGACTGCGAAGCTTTGCACTGGGAATTTACTGGCTGGAATTAAAACTAGAATTCACACTACCTATGTTACTACATCTAGCTCTAAAATTGTTTCATAGTAGTGAATACAACTAGATTTTGAGTTTTCATCTGAATGACTGGCCATGTCTACTAACATTGAACCTGCTACTATGATATTGTGGGCCCCCGTAGCAAAAGGTGATGGTCCTGCTGCAACCATCTGGAAATGATCAGACTGATCTCCTTGTTGCAATTGTGTTTGAACTTGCCCATTCAAGACACTGGAGTCTCATACACCTCCTCCTCCTCCTGGATCTCATGCCTCATTATCTGTTGGTATTGCCACTCAATTTTCTGCATAGGTCTTCAAACCATGCTCATAAAGAGAAAAGAAATTTTGGCCTTCCAAATGAAATGGATGGAGGCACCATCCATTCTATCTTGATTTATGAACCTAGTTGTGGCCATCTCTAATCTATTTGAAAGCTCCCTCTTTCCCTCTGTTTGGATGATGTATCTGCTACACACACTCATTTATGGATTGAGAAAATTTTCTCACAGCTACTGCCAATCTGCAATTGGAAAAATCAGATTTTTGAAACTTGAAATCCCTTGACAAAAATTTTCCCTCTGTTGTGTGTGCTTTTATCTTCCACTCGATGTCAATTTTGTTACTACAAACTGTTGCAAAACCTTCTACATATAACCGAGAAATATGGTCAACAAAAATATGAGTTGCTGCTACTCACTTTGACTGCTCGAATAACTATTCTTGGCAGATCGATTTTTCTGCCAAACTGCAACTGAAAATTAAACCCTTTCCCAACATCTCGATCTGCTTGTTTAGGTACTACGTAGCCTCTGGGAATTTCAGCCTGCTGCTTCCTTTGAATATAAAATTCCCTTCTCCGCTTGTGAGCTTCCTGACTGATCAAACACACTTTGATACTATGTGAATTTTTTGGCGTTACGAAATTATTTTCGCTACAAATTTTTATTGCAGCGACTAGAAATTATTTTTCTAACTGTAAATTAATTAATAGTTTGTTCACCCATACAAATAGATAATAATTCACTACTCCAAAATCCAAAAGTAAAACTGCATAATAAACTAGCACTAGAAAACTAAAAAAATCTAGCACACACACACATAAAATTTACACCATTATTTTTGGACAAAAGTCCCTGGAAAAACCCAACTTGGGAAAACTGATGCAGTAGCTGAGGGTTTTATTATTATGCAACAGTGAAATATAAGTATAATATATGGATACCCAACTAGAAATCCAAACAACTATTATATGACAAAAATAATTAGTGAGTATAAATTCTCTCACTCCACAAGAAATTTCGGCACTGACTCCTCCAGAAAAACTAGTTGTCCAAACCCTGCATAGGACCTCTGCATAGTTCTTGCGTTGCCTCTCACACACGTGGCTTAGATCAACCTCTGAGAACTTCATCTTGCTTGTCTCCACCACTGGAAGTGATTCTCTGGACATCTGGAAGACTTCTCGGCCTTTGGAAGCAGAATCAAATTCCTCCCCAACCTAATCGAATTGCTCTACTTCAGCTACATCGGAGTTCTTATACTGCTTTTGCATGGATCACTTTTATCACTTATTGATGCCTCTTTAGATCTGGGAAACTTCCTTTGGATCACTTTACTTACCCCTCACTGTCTCTTCTTTGATCTCTATCTCTCGACAATCGTTGCTGATTTATGGAAAACGAGCTGCCAAGTAAATCAAACTTCTCAAGTGTCTCTAGTGTCTTCTACAAGATCCCATCAACTTCTTCTTATAATCTTATGTTGGAGTACCAACGACCAAGATTAAAACTTAATAAAGGGTCAAAATCATATCAAAGTCAATCCATGTGAGTTTATAAATAATTCTCACCTTGACTTAATTAATTCTTATTAATTAACTAGTTTTCCTAAGTTTAGACATATGAAACATTAAAAAATAGGTTAATAATCTAATTAATCCATCTATAGGTGGAATTTTCAGAATTTTTTTTTGGGTTATGGAGATATCATATATTCTATCCTCTCCATAAAATTTTGTGGGTAGAACATATCTAATGCTACAAAAACTAACAATTTTCTCCTGCAACAACCAAGTCATATTGACCAATATGTTGTGGAATCGAAAGATTTTATTCATAGTCAAGTAGATTGGTTCCATAATCCCATACTTCAAACCTAAAAATTAAAACCATATCCACCTTCTGGCCATTACATTTTTGAACAATGTTTGGCTAAGGGGGCATCTATTTTTAAGGGTCTAGGAGAACTAATTCTCCAAAACCCCCATATTGCACCTGGTAGTGTCAATTCTAGTACCATTACTCTTCCCCATCTGTTGTAGCGATTACAAACACTCTCAAAAATTTTGATGTAGGTTTTTTTTGGAGCTTCGCTACCAACCATCCTTAGCAGCATGTCTTGCATTGTCAAGTACATAGGCTTCATGGGTTTTTCAGTGGCTTGCCAGCTTTTGCATGTCAGTTTGCTTCACTACTCTCACAGGTTACCATTCTAGACTTAAGCTAGTTGCTGGTTGAGTAGATCCCTCAGAAAATTACATAAGTCTGGAGGGAACCAACCTTTCCTTTAGAAATTGTGCAAATCTATTGGGCATCTTATTGGGCTCAGAAATTGCATAATGCAGTCAGACAGGCTTCCTTAAGAAAATTGTGCAATATGGCCCAACATTGCAGCTCAGCCCAGAAATTGCGCTATTCTAGGCAATAGGCACCTACTGACCCCAAAAATTTCACAACCCCTCTAGGATAGCCAACCCAACTCCTCCTAGAAATTGCACAAATCCCTCTCTTAGTCAAGCAAGTTGTTGCATGTGCCTTCAGGTTGACTGGTTCCACACGAGAGCCAGCAAACTTGAATTGCATGCATGGGATTCTTTTCTCGAAATAGAAAAAAGAAACATGTAAAAATCATCCCTAGATTTTAGGGATCTATTTTTAGCAGTTGGAGGTTACATGCAAAGATCGTTTTAGAAACTTCCCTCCAAGTGTCGCTTTTTCCTAGATTTGTGGCATGCGTGTCATAAGACTCAAACTTATTTATTCGATGTTTCAGAGCTCATTCTTCACATTGATTTTGGAGCTCTGACATTACACAACACATCTAGAAGTCTTCGGCACATCCAGATCAACTATTTCTGGGTAAGTCTGCTTTAGTTGTCTTTTGCAACATTTCTGTCACTTTTTGTGTTTTGGCTTCTATGAGTGCTGTCTACTTGATTTCTGTGAATGCTTGCCGTCATTTTCATGCATATTAGCCTCAACAAGCACCATTTCAGTTTTCGTTTGCATCTCACTTTTGTCACATGCATGACACTGTTTTGCATGGATGGTCGGCGATTCAGTGACTCGTTTCATAGACATGCATGTTTTCCCATTTTTTGAAACTTGCATCCCCTATTTGCATGCATGATCATTCACTCCTGATTACACTCATATTCACCATGCATTTAGATCTTCAAAATTTTTCAGTCACCCAACAGCGGGTTTGGCCAACCTTGGCGAGGTCCCTACCTTGCCCAGACAGGATTGCACATTTCTGAGAGGGAAGGCTCTGCGTTCCTCCTAGAAAATGTGAAAATATGGCCAGATATTGTCCTCCAGACTTTCTTTGCACAATTCTGAGAGGTAGTGTTTGTTGGCCTAGAAAATTGTGCAATGCAGTCCCTGTGTCTACATGACTTGCCAGCTGAAATTGCGTATTGCGCAATCTCAACACCCATCAGGCTTGTCTGGATTGCACATTGTGTAATTCTAGTAGTCAACCAACCTCTCGATAGTTTGGACTACCTTTTGTGTAGTTCTGGCAGTCAGTCTCCTAGCCTCGCAATGAAAATTGTGCAATCCTTACCAGCAGTCTCTCAGGTATGTTGCATGTCGGTCCTCAAGTTTGCTTTGGTTTTAACTGACAGATTCCTTGACATGCATGTCGCCATGTCTCTAGGTATAGTAGGTGTTTGCCCGTCTCTCTGCAGTTTAGGATCAATGGCCTCTAAGAGAGCAGGGTCAAAGGACATCGACGAAAGCGCAACTAGAGAAGCAGTTGAGCGAGTGTCTATGAGTTTGCTGATTTACGAAGACACTAAGCCGATTGTAGATAAAGACATCAAGCTGAAATGGTAGGAGATCAATGATACATTCTTAGGCACATTTGGGGAAGATCTTGAAGACCACAAAGTCTATGTGAACATTCACATTTCTGGTTTGTATCAGATTGCATGCAGGTTTCCCGTGTTCCCATGTTCAGACATGATATATTGGATTGTCTCATACACTGATCCCAAAACGAGATTGTCTCGCACACTGATCCCAAGATGATAGTGTTAAGTAGTGTCAACGGGATGGAGATTGCTATCTTCAGCGCACAGGACTATCAGCTAATGTACCACTTGTTGAAGCCAGTGATCACCATGGAGACACTCTTCAGCATACCCAACAGTAATGCCAACTCCAGGGATGTTTTGAAGAAATGGGTGAAGGTGCCAGCCAAGTTCATGATGACACCCAACCAGATTTACAACACGAAGATACTATGGAAGGCATATCAGTACTAGGTCATCTTTGCATGCCGCTTATACAACCAAGGGAGCATGGATACGTTTCCACAGAGTTGGGTGATCGTGTTGGACCAACTGGCCAGTGAAGGCAAAGCATGCAACTAGTTCGACATGTTGGCTCATAGGCTGAAGAAAGAAGTAACATGAGCTCGAAAGCCACCCAAAGGTCAACAAGTAGAAATCTACATGTCCACATACAACTTGGATGAAATCTTTGCCTGTCAGTAGTTCCTGGGCTTGAAGTGGGCATGGACATCAGTGGAAACCTCTGTGAACACTCATTGTAGTCTGTTTTTAGAATACAGCTTCCGAGGAGTCATGACACAATTGTTAGACTATTTTTTCACCTTGATGTACAAGATGATATTTGAGCAGGATCCACCTTGCATGTCGAAGGAAAAAATAGAGGCACTAATCGACATAGCAGATTGGTATGGCTCACCATTTGGCACCTTCATACAGATGTACAGCACGGAGAAGCCTCTGCATGTTTTACTGAAGTTTGCGATGGACAAGCTTGTCATGCAGGAAGTGTCATACCACATCTCGATAGGATGGTCAACTAGACTGCATCGGAAGAAGAAGACACCCTGACCCAATCTTCTGTTGCGGATCGGGTTGTACAAGATACAAAATCTCAAGCATGTGGATGTCGAAATAGAAGATTTAAAAAGATTTACTTTCGACACCAAAAGCTTCAATCCATATGACCTGCATTGTTTTGTAAAGGATCATTGTGCGAGAGTAAAATTCCCTTCGATCCACGGGGCGTGTCATTGGGTTGAGGAAGACCCATGGAGATATTTTCACACCTTCTCTAGGCCTAATGAACCGGTCGGTATCACTGTGGAATGGTTATCGAAATAGCATGAAGTAGCATCTAGGAGAGCACCATCAACAATAGCAGTAGAGGGAAACATACCTGTGCGTGACAAAGGCAAGAGAAAGATTGTTGACAATGCAGAGGTAGAACAAAGCTGCAAGTTCAAAGTAGATCCAATTGTGGAGAAAGAAGCTTTGGAGATAGAAGCGATAATGTGACAAGAGGACATGTTGTGCTACCCAACAACCCCCCCCATTTATTAGTCTAATGATTAATATGTTAAATAATAAATGGGGACCCTTTATAAAAACTCTCTAAGAAAAATTTAGCACTTAGGCGCTTTCCTTTAAACTTTTAGGAATAAATTAGGATATCGAGTGAAAACCCTCCAAGACTATAAATTCCCGCCTTTTCGCATATCATTGGACCTAAGTGAATTGAAGAGTTAGTTAACAAATGAAAATTTCAAATTGTGATAAAATGAATCACCACATTTAACTTAGACTTCATTAGGCTTTTCATTAAAAAACTAAGGGTTAAGGCATTTCCTATAAGTAAAGCGCCTATCTCAATCGCATATTGGCGTACACAAAGGAAGCAACTCGCAAAGCATGTTGTAACATGTGAGATGCAATATTGCGATCAAACGACTCAATCTCATCGCATCGTGTCAATTTACTTAAAAGTCCAATATTATGAAATGCGCGAGCTTTCGAAATGCGATAAAGCCCGACCTCGATAAAAGAAAATGTTATAAATTGAGAGTTAAGTCTGATACATAGTGAAAAGCCACTTTAAGAAGTAATTACTCGTTCAATCAAACTACGCTCCAAATGGTAAAGGATACCTTGCTTATCTCACATCCTAAATAATTCTAAAGAACTTTGAGAAAGCGCATAATCAAATATGCAACAATGCGATTTGTGATATTGCATCGCAATCGCAAAATCGACAATCTCGCAGTTATAACCCCCCACCTTAAAGGTTTTCCCTTCCCTTTTGTGACGCGGTAATTTAATAAGTAATAAAAGCAATGATAAGGAGCCTTCGTGGCTATTTAATGAGTTTAATGGAATTTATGTTAAGGAGCGGCTCGACGTGACATGATATCTTTTCTTCTGCATTCAGAATAATAATTCCGATTTTGTCACATTTTTGGGATTAATTGTAACATTTATTCTCACTATCATTCTTGTCCATGTATATCCGATAACTTCCACTTTGCTCCATTTCAGGAAAACTCTGCAGAGAACATCGTTAGAAATAATGGGGAAGAAAGGGAAGAGAACCACATCTGAGATATCAGAAATGGTGCTGCTTTTCTCTGATACCACATGTAGCAGAGACGGTGGAACTATGACATGGGAGGCCATGTACAACTTGTTAGAAGAAGAGCAGCCCAGGCTAGTGGTTGCAAAGGCCACAACAGACGCTCAGGAGTCATCTGATGCCTCCTATTTCGAAACAACATGTTCTTTCCTACACTGCATAGTTGCACGACCAAAAATAATCCCATATACGGACATGGTAAAATGGGTAATTGACGAGGTAGACATCATAGACCAAACATTCAAGAATCACAACCAAGAGGTCATGGGGTCTTTCTCAGCAGACAACCTATGACTAATGTACCAGTTACGTGAGCCATAAAAGTTCTACAGCAAACAATTCCTTGAGCAATTTTCTAAAGAAAATGAGGACCCATTAGACGTCACGCAGACCTGGAAATCAAGCGAGGGGAAGTTCAAACGAGATAAAATTGGTATGTACTCCACGACATCCATTTCTGCCCCCCATAGTTTTGCAGCAGTAATGATATGTAGGTTATTCAGTAGAACCGATAACACCAAGTTTTCCATGGATTGGCTCCCATTGATAGTTGCAACAGTGAATGCAACAATAATGAACTGGGGTCAAATTTTAATAAATAATTTGGCAAAGGCCATTATAGAATATAGAAGGAAAAGAAGTTCCTCTTTAAGGGTTTATCCCCATTTTTTCATGAGTGCTTTTGTTATGGATGCATTCTGTTTTTGTTGTCAATTTCCCAAAATGGGATGGAAGTGGATTATATAGAACCCACTTCCCATCCATGTATACCATAAGATTTTGTGGGAATCTCAATTCCACCCCCACTTTTATAAGATCTGTCAAGGGGTTATGCTACCCATTCATAGAGAAGTTTATGGCAGAACCGCCCCTAGGTTTTCTAAAGAGGCGGAGGTAGATATCTTTCCAGTAGCCAAATGGTTTGGGGAAGAAACATTCACCTACATTAAAGTCTTTAGGAGCATTTATTCACTGCATGTCCTCCCATATTATGTCACCAAAAAACTAATGGCCAGATAAATATCCTACCAAACAGTAGGGGAAGGTGGATTAAGTAGAGGATTGAAAGAGCAGAAGAAGGGCATTTGGCCTACATTCCCATTACAATGTGCTGATTTTGCACTACATGATTATGGACACGCACAAAAAGAAGCAGATATCATTAAATCTCTGAATTAGCTAAGTTTCTAGGAAGGTGGTATGCCCAAACAACATTGTTAAGGATTTTACTTGTATGGTAAAAGTAAAATAGTTCACCCACGAAGAGGACACCTTTGATAACCTCTTCCTACAGGCAGAAACATTTTCACAAGTTTTGCATATGGCATCACTACTTTTGACCCTAGAGGATGTTGAGGCTTTCCATTTGTACAGGAAAAAGAGATCATTAAAGGTCCCAATGGACCTACTGCAGATTGAACCAATAAGGGAGCCAACTCCCAGTGTAAGCTTGGAGGGCAGCTCCAAAGAAAACTCTAAAGAAGAAACCTAAGAGAGATCTATGCATGAGTCAGAGAACTTAGAGCAGCAGTCTCAAAATGGGGGAGGAAACACCAATAAATAATCTGAAAAATACATAGCTCAAAGTATAGAGGAGACGACCGAGCAGGCCAAACCAAAGAAACAAGCATAAGTTCTTTCTACTTCAACTTAGTCAGGTAGAGCTCCAGTCATTGACCTCGAAAAAGAATGGGAACAATTCAAAAAAAATATCCACACAAATACAAACCCTAAGCAAACATCTGGAATGAAAACTCCCAAGCAAACCCAACATAAGCCCAATCCAGAAACAACAGAGGAAAGAACTACAGGTACTCAGGATGTTGAAATCATTCCTCCTACTCCTACTTCAGAAATTGTTTTGAGAATTGAAGAAATACTTCCTCTAGATGTATTATATAGCCCTACCCATAAAGCTATAGTTAAGAGATAGAGGAAGAAAAGAAAGTTGGACGCTATAGCTATTACGACTCCAGAAAATGAACCAATGGACATCATATGGAAGGACTCGCCTATCGATCCATCTGAGAATCTCACAAAACTGTCACAATTTGAGGGAGCCTATGCCACAACAACTATTAACAAGGCGACATAGGTCCAAATGCTACTTAAGGAGAAAGAACAAAGAATTCTACAGCTAGAACAACAATTAGCCCAAGAAAAATCCAATCAACAAGCAGAATTGCAAGTAGCCTAACTCCAAAAGGAATTCGAACAGATGAGAATACAACATCAAACCAGCTTAGTAGAAAAGGATTTGCAAATACAATCCATGATAGATAAATTTAGAGACAATCGACAAATCGATGAATTCATCAAGGAAGTGCTCAACCTAAATTCCTTACTAATGCAGAGAAAGGAAATATTTTGCCAAAAAATCTTGTAGATAAATACTTATTGCGAGACCGGTGATAAATTAACAAACCAAATTGTTGATATGAAGCTCGAATATGATGAAATCCAGAAAAGGGTTTCTGAGTTTATCACCTGGAAAGAATCATAGGATGGGAGGAAGGTTGACCTACCAAAGTTGGAAGAGTCTCATAAAGATATTATGTTCACAGATTGGGATTCTCGGTTGAAGCAGGCGGGAAGGGCAACAATGACAACAACAAAACAACAAACAACATAATAGAAGCCATTAACGAAAATCTTCATGGTGCCAATTTGGTCAAGGAATGTGTACCGAGATTTCTTCCTAATTCCCATCAACTAGAGCAGCAATGGAAACATGCAGCATAGGAAAAGAAGGCAATCAAACAGTTAAATAGGCTGAATTGTGAGGCACACTAGCAGTTTTTAGTGAAACCACACAGCCAAAGGATGACTCCGACATGTTTAACAACATATACACAAAATATGGTGCCAACAATAACAAATCCCTTATTTCTTGGGCAGTTAAAATATGCAATCGGTCAACCGCCTCAGCTTAAGCCAATGGTTGATATTTGCGATCTTAGAGATCAAGTTCAAAGGAGTTATTCATTTATTTATTTTTCTTTTAGTTTTATTTTTACATATTCTGAGGAAGGTCATTTGAAACCTCCTCAACTATTTTTCTAATAATCTATGTTAAGACATATAGTTTAGTATTTATACGCTTCTCATACATTTAGAGAGGGGTCCAGAAATTTTATCAAAAACACTTTTCAAAACATTTCACTTCTGTACTTTTGAGGAGGTTTTGATGGAATGAATGGAATATGATCTATTTTCTTTAAATATCTAGCATGCTCTTCTGAAATGAACTTTTGTACTCTTAGAATGTGTTGGGTTGATTGAAATTGGGTCAATATTGTTGAAGCACATGAGCAGGACTTACCATATATGGTACTTTTATCTTATGATCATGTTTTATTTATGTATCAAGCAATACTTATTCTTTGAATTGTTTTATGTATGGAAGTCTGAATTATAGTTTTAGCATTATTGCACTTATGTATGATGTTAGCCCTGATTCGGTTGTGAATACATGAACAATTTTATATGCGATATATTTTTCTCAATCATTTTGTATAACTATTTATCCAAAACGATTATTGTTAAACGATTTAATTTCTTGTTGCAATTGAATGATATTTATTATCAATTGTTGTAAGACATCATTTGTAGATTGCATATTGTATTTTATTCCCAGGTATAATTATAGTTAAATAGTGTTAAAATAGGATATATGCATGTGTTTATAAGTTAGATTAGATTACACTTAGCTCAATCATTTCCTGTTACATCATATATCATCCCACCATCACTATCAAAACTTTTCTAGGAAACTGGTCCCATTATCCCCAGTCAGAGCCACTATACCAAATGGGAAAGGAACTGCTTTCAAGGTCCGAACCGTGTGGTTTTCCCCATGTTGTTGCAACAATTTTCGAGGCTTCAACATTTTGGCGCTAGAAGGAGGGCCTAACTATGAATGGCAAGAAAATCTAAATCAATAAGCCATTCCAAGAGTAAAATTCCCTCACCATCACCTCCAACTTCTCGGTCACATTCTAAATCCCCAAATCCTAGACGAGAAGTTGTAAAGAAATCCTTAGAATCCACTACTGAGGTCCCAAAGAAATAATATCGATCTTTTTCTATAGAAACTTCTGAAGTGAAGTCTTTAATCCATAAATTGGAGGGGATTTCAATATCTCAAGATGAATCTAAGTTATCTCAAGCTAGTATTTCTTCTCAGTTTCCTTCGTCTCAAAGGTTACCTAGATCAAAGAGCGAAAAATTTGGGATCCCCCCATTTGAATTCCTTTTACCAAACTGAATGAAAACTAAGAAAACACAATCTAAAACTCATAGTGAGTTTCTCTCATCATCACCTAAAACACCCTCATTCCTTCCATCCACTTCATCAAAAAATCAATCATCCACCTCACAACTCCAGATTATGGTTTACACTAGTACTATAACACAAACCTCCTCTACCTAATCACCTTCAACTACTAGAACATATTCCTCTACATAGATACAAATTATGGCTCAAAGACCATGGACAAATCCAAGAGCTGTTTGAATGGCAGGACCATTACACCCATTACCAGTGCACCCAATGAAATGGTTGCCAAAATTTAACCCTGATGATGGTCTTCCTATCCATAAATATGAATGCAGTGGTAGAAGAGGATGCAATTGTAATATTATTCCCTTATACTTTACAAGGATCAGCATGATCATGGTATTTTTCATTAACATCTGGTTCCATTAATAGTTGGGATGCCTTCCAAGAGCAGTTCTTAACCAAGTTTGGATATGACCGATCAATAGCTACTCTTCTCAATGATCTCTCTAACTTGAAAGCTGAACCTAGAGAACCAATTAAGGACTTCAATTAACGATTTAATAAGTTATTGAATAAAAACCCAACGACATCCAAGCCTAGTGATGAAGTCCAAAATGAATGATACATTTTTTCTCTTCCCTCAAACACAACTATTTTTGTCGATAGGGATGCAAAACCAAACTTGGCAAAAAACATGAAAGAAGCCATAGCTGTAGAAAAACACATTTTAGCTTTAGAAAAAAGGATTGCATTAGAAGAACGAAAATCCAAGAAGGTAACTTTTAGGGATGGATCCAAGAAAAAGGCACCTAAAGATCCTTTTGATCTTGAAGGATTACAAAAGGTCCTAAAAACAATGTCCAATGAAATTGTTGACATCAAAAAATAGGTAGTTGAGACTTCCTCAAGGAAAGCTTACAAACCTTACAAAAGAAACCCTTCCTCTGATCCTAAGCCTCCAAGTACCATATCAAATGCTGGATCAGATGTAGATGAAGAGGAAATCTCGATAGCTGAAGAACAAACTAATGATGAAGAAGTAGTTGAATTACAGGGAATGTGGGATTTTATCCTTCGTAATGAAGAAGCACAAGAAGCATTACCTGTCTCAACCTGGAGTAGAGGCATTGTATATTTGCCACAAACAAACCGAAAATAGAAAGCATCAACACCATCTCCTAAAGATAAAGTAATAGGTAAGAAATATTTCCCCAAATCCACTCAAACCACTCCTCAATCAAATTTTTAACCTTCATCTAAAACCCTGCTAATCTCTGATGAAATGGAATACAACATTGTTGAAGATATAAAAATGACTAGGGTGAATATTACATTCCATGAGTTTAGCAAGTTAAAACATCAACATAAACTATTTCTCAAAGAACTAAAAGTAGTCCCTATTTCTCCTCTTCCCGCTGTTGTAATCTCATAGGCTGCTCAAGAAATTGGAAGGCCTCCTACTACCTCATCAGATAAACTCAATTCAACTGATATCGCTCTAATAGGAGGAATATCCAAATCCCATACACCTCCATTTCTTTTGACTTTTGAAGTTTTCAATACAAATCTACACAATTGTTTAGTTGATTTTGAAGCTTCATCCAACATTCTGCCAAGAACCGTTTGTGCGAAATTGAATGTGGAGCCCCAAAAATCTATTGTTCACATTGTGCAGTTAGATCGATCTTAAGTCGAAGTTATAGGGGGACTCAATCAAGTCATTATTCGACTCTCATCAAACTTGAAAGTGTGTCAAGTCATTGACATCCTTGTGGTTGATATCCTAGATTTCTATGGCTTAATCCTTAGTAGAGGCTGGTTAGTAAAGGTTCATGGCTATTTCGCAACCGATTGGTCCCACATGTGGCTTCCCTATAACAATAAGCCGAATCAAAGAAGGGTTGACCGAGAGAAACATCAAAAGTATATTGTCACAGAATTGGAGGGAGAAAATGATCTTGTCGCATACAACATCAATATCATTGGAAATTACTCAGTTGAATCATTTCTAGGAAATTTTAATGCAAATACTTCACCCTTCTTGGAAAATTCTGCTATAACACAAGTTGAAAATTATTCTCAAACAAACGCCTCTAAATGTATAAATATTGTAGATAAACCTGTAGTTAAGTCTTTATTTTGGAAATTTTATTTTGATGGATCTAGATCTAACAATGGAGCTAGAGTAGGATGCATATTAGTTAGCGGAGAAGGGGAAAAAATATGTTAGCATGCAGACTTGAAATTGAATGCACAAATTACACTGCTGAATATGAAGCATTAGTTCAAGGACTATATAAAGCTATCATCCTTAATATCAAATATCTTCAAGTGTTTGGAGAATTAGAGATTGTAATTAAGCAGGTAAGGAATACTATACACTGTCTCTCTAGACACTTGAAAGATTATCAATCATTAGTCCATGACCTTAACTCGCATTTTACAACATTTAACATTTTCCCTATCCCAAGACTCCAAAATGCAAGTGCCGATCTCTTGGCTAATGTTGCATCCAAGCTCATTCCACCAGGAAATTATAACCTCGATTGCTTTTCTATTGAATTAATTTTCAGGCCTTCTATTCCCAACAATATCACCAATTGGTGAGTATTTAATAATGATCCGGATATCATAAGCTTTCTAACATCTGAAGACTCTTGTGACGACTAGATAATAGATGAAGATCAACATGACTACCATCTTAAGCAAGAAATGACTGCAACTCCATGCCTAAATCTATGGTTAAGCTGGAAGACTTAAATGATCTTAAGGACAGGTTCAAGAAACCCACTAACTCAAAACTTCAAAGTTCAACTTTGAGATTTGAGTTAGTTAATCTTGGAACAGACCTTAAGCCTCGAAATATCGATCTAGGACTCTGTCTAACACTATATGAAAGATCAACCTTCGTTCAATTGTTAAAGAAATAAAAAAAAAAAAATGTTTTTTCTTGGAACTATGAAGATATCAAGACATATGAAACTTCCATCATTCAACATACCATTCCCATGATATCTGATGAAAATCCCCTGCAACAGAAGTTGAGAAAGATTCATCTGAATTTAGAAAACCAGATCAATTTTTCTTGTAAGGCATTCAAGGTGGGTTTCCAACCTTGTCTTAGTTAGGAAAAAGAATGGTGACATTTGACTATGTATAGACTTTCACAATCTCACCAAATCTTGTTATAAGGACAAATTTCCATTGCCCCTTATGGAACAGATACTGCAATTAGTTGCAGGCTTAGAATTGATTTCTTTTCTGGATGGATTTTTAGGTTATAATAAGATTTTAGTACATCCAAATGACCAGTTAAAGACTACATTTCGAACCAAATGGGGCACCTATGCCTATCAAAAGATGCCATTTGGATTAATCAATGCTGATGCAACATTTCAGACATCCATGGACATAGATTTCAAAGGTTTGGTGAACAAATCAATGTTAATTTATTTGGATGACATAACTGTGTATTCCAAAAAGCGCAGTAATCATTTAAAGGATTTAAAACAAATCTTTGAGCATTGTCAAAGGTATGGAATTTCTCTCAATTCTAAGAAATATTTCTTTGGTTTGAGTGAAGGAAAGCTCCTATGATTTATTGTATCCAAAGAAGGAATTCTTATCAATCCTGATAGGATAAGAGAAATTTATGAAATCCCTTTACCTCATAACAAAAAATTCATGCAATATTTCCTAGGTCAGATAAATTTTGTCAAAAGATTTCTCCTTGACTTTTAAATTTAAGAAAAGTTCTATTTTAAAATGGGGACACACCGAGCATGAAGCTTTTGATCTGATTAAACAAGTAATCATAAATGCTCTCTCTTTAGCAACCCTGAATTTTTCTGATCATTTCATTTTATATACCTTTTCTTCCAAGACATCATACGCAGCTATACTGACACAAGTCAATGATGATACAATCAAAGCACCGATTTCTTTTTTTAGCTCCAATTTGTAGGGAGTTGAATTAAACTAGTTAGATGTTGAAAAACAATATTTTTCTGTTTTCAAATGAATAAAACATTTTAGACCCTTTCTTCTCAAAACTCACACTAAGGTAATATTCACATTCCCAACAGTAAGAAATTTACTGATGCAAAGAGAGGTGGGCGAGAAAAGATAAAATTGGGTAACAACACTGCAAGAATATGACATTGAGATTAGACCACCTAAAATTGTTAAAGGTCAAGGTTTTTGCAGAATGTTAGCAGGAGCATCCAATTTACTAGCACTACAAGATTCAGGTGACGATATACAAATATTTGAGGTAAGCCTCAACGATACTGAATCTAAATATGCTGATATCATATTTTACTTGAAAAAAGGGCTTTGAGGATAAAAGCTAAGCAATATGAAATCATCAATGATCAGTGGTTTAGGAAAAATTATGATTCTCTTTTTCTTAGATGCCTTGAAAAATATGAGGCAGAAAAGGTTTTGCAGGAACTCTATGATGGACCAGCTAGTGGACATTTTGGAGGAGATACAACAACACATAAAATCTTGCATGTTGGCTATTATTGGCCAACCTTATTCAAGGATGCACACGAATATGTAAGGAAATGTAAAATTTGTCAAACAATTGTTGGAAGATAGAGGAAACACGCATTACCATTGCAGCCAGTCAACATTGAACAACCATTTGAAAAATAGGGACTGGACATAATAGTTGAGATTGTTACTCACTCTTCAAAGAAGCATAGATATATCCTTACAACAATTTATTACTTAACAAAATAGTTGGAAGCGATTCCACTTAAGGTAGCCAATTCTAAAAACATCATTGAATTTATTGATCAATTTATTATTACCAAATTTGGTCTACCAACTGCCCTCATGTTTGAAAATGCATCCTATTTCACAGGCAATGTTATGACAGAATTTGGTCTTAAAATAAGTTTTAAACTTAAATATTCTGCAACTATTATCCTCAGGGAAACGGTTTGCCTAAATCTACGAACAAAAATCTCATAAGAATCATCAAACAAAATGTTGATCAAAGTAAAAAAAATTGGCACAAATCTTTGACCTTTTCTTTATGAGTAGATCGAATAACACAGAAGGCCTCAATAGGTACTTCTCCTTTTAATTTGGTCTATGGGAAGTAGTTGTTCTTCCTACAAATATAGCTATTCCCTCTCTAGCCCTGGGTCAATATATTGAAGAAACTCCTTCCTCTTCTATGCAATTGAGGCAATTGTAAATCCTCAAACTCAAAGAAGAAAGAGACAAAACCAAAATGACACATGCACATTATCAACAATTAGTTAAATCTTCATTTGATGAGAATTATGTAAGTCCTAAATCCTTTCAGCTCGGAGACCTTGTATTGAAGTGGGATAAAGCACATGAGTAAAAAGGTAAGCATACCAAATTCCAAACAATGTGGCTTGGCCCATTTTAGGTTGTGGAACAAATCGGCCCATCCACCTTTTACTTGCAAGATTTATCAAGCAAGAGAGATTCACTACCTGTTAATGGGCAAATTTTGAAGAAATATTTTTCATAAAAGATAACCTCTTCTATCCCTTGTACATTATTGCCTTTAACTTTTTTAGGAAAATAAAAGTTAAATAGCATTTACGTTTGGCCTTTACAAAATCTCTTTTATATTTTGACTTTTCGCTTGTATAAGTAGAGATTGTTGAGAAGATAATTTTCACATTTGAAACATAAGCTAAGTTCTATTACTCTGAAATCTGCTTGTTTTCCACCAAAACTACTTGTTTTTTGCAAAAAACCCTCAACTTTGTAAAGAAACCTTCGTTCTACCATTGGCTAAGAAAAGTATATATAAGAAAGAAAAGACGCTCTGCAGAAAAGCATCCTTAGCTCTATAATTGTCATCTAGAAACTCTTAAGGAGTCAATGGTTCTCCCCATCTGGTAATTTTTTGTCTTTTTAGAGA
Organism: Pinus taeda; assembly: GCA_000404065.3. Taxonomy (NCBI): domain Eukaryota; kingdom Viridiplantae; phylum Streptophyta; class Pinopsida; order Pinales; family Pinaceae; genus Pinus; species Pinus taeda. The sequence continues at coordinate 26,618 of APFE031642304.1, forward strand.
GTAATTCTAAAACATACTTAAACTTAAAGGATAAGAGCTCTCATGAAGAGCCGATGTTCCATGATCATAGGGAAGTAATAAACTGACATTACCAATACTGCATATCAAAAAAGGGTAATGACTTGAGATTATTTTAGTCAAAAGACAATGGGTCTCATCATGAGCCAGCTTGTTTAGTTGAATTACAACCAATGAATGGAATTGTAAATTTTGGCTGTCAAACCAAGACAATAACCTTTAAGTAGAAAAAAATGAAGTTTTTAACAAAAATAAATTGATTAGAAAAGAAAGAAAAAGAAGTAAATATATGAATCTCAATTTATCTCTAAAAACTGAACTCTTATATGGATGGGATACTGAATCATTGTTGGTTTAAAGGTAACCCTGTCGAGGCTATGGACACCTACTGGTAGCAGAGGCTCTACCTATGACAAATGAGTACATCTAAAAGCTAATCTGTAAGAGCCCCTTGCTTTATCTTTAAAACCAAGTAATGACTAATGTAGACAATGGAATTTTCATTTTGAAAAGGATAATCAAATGGATGATAATTAGGTGGATTTTGTTTTCTTATTCAGAGAAACGTTACTTATCTTATATTTCATGTATTTCCTATTTCTTGAACTATCATTATATTGGAAGTTTTAGAAATTTAAAAAAACTATCAGAGATAATTGGTTCTTCCAGCGAATCACCAATTGTTGTGCTACACAACAACCCCCCCCATTTATTAGTGTAATGGTTAATATGTTAATTAATAAATGTGGACCCTTTATAAAAAATCTCCAAGAAAAATTTATCACTTAGGTGCTTTCCTTTGAACTTTTAGGAATAAATCAGGATATCGAGTCACAATCCTCTAAGACGAGAAATTCTCGCCTTTTCGCATATCACTGGACCAAGTGCGTTGAAGAGTTAGTTAACAAATAAAATCTGCAAATTGCGATAAAATGAATCACCACATTTAACTTAGACTTCATTAGACTTTTCATTAAAAAACTAAGAGTTAAGGCATTTCCTATAAGTAAAGCGCTTATCACAATCGCATATCAGCGTACACAAAGGACGCAACTCGCAAAGCATGTTTTAACATGTGAGATGTGATAGAATGACTCAATCTCATCGCATCGCGTCAATTTACTTAAAATTCCAACCTTATGAAATGCGTAAACTTCTGAAATGTGATAAATCCCAGACTTGAGAAAAGAAAATGTTATAAATTGAGAGTTAAGTCTGCTACGTAGTGAAAAGCCACTTTAAGAAGTAATTACTCCTTCAAGCAAACTACTCTCCAAATGGTAAAGGGTACCTCGCTTATCTCGCATCTTGCATAATTCTAAAGAACGTTGAGAAAGAGCACAATCAAATATGCGATAATGCAATTTTTGATATTGCATCATAATCACAATATCAACATTCTCGTAGTTAGAACCCCACACCTTAAAGGTTTTTCCTTCTCGTTTGCGATGCGGTAATTTAATAAGTAATAAAGTAATGATAAAGAGAATTAGTGGCTATTTAATGAGTTTAATGGCATTTATGTTAAGGAGCGGCTCGAGGTGATAAGATATCTTTTCTTCTGCATTCTGAATAATAGATCCTATCTTGTGACATTTTTGGGATTAACTCTATCATTTATTCTCACTATCATTCTCGCTCGTGTTTATCCGATAACTTCCACTTTGCTCCATTTCAGGAAAAATCTGTAGAGAACATCGTTAGAAACAATGGGGAAGAAAGGGAAGGGAACTGAATTTGAGAAATCAGAAATGGTGCCACTTTTATCTGATAACACATGCAGTAGAGATGGAGGAACTACGACATGGGAGGCCATGTACAACTTGTTAGAAGCAGAGCAGCCCAGGCCACTGGTAATGCTCATGAGTCATCTGATGCCTCCCATTTTGAAACAACATGTTCTTTCCTGCACTGAATAGCTACAAGACCAAAAATAATCCCATACATGGACATGGTCAAATGGGTAATTGATAAGGTAGATATCACATAACTAACATTCAAGAATCACAGCCAAGAGGTCATGGGGTCTTTTTCAGCAGACAACCTACGACTAATGTATCAGTTACCTGAGCCGCAGAAGTTCTACAACAAACAGTTTGTTGAGAAATTTACTAAAGAAAATGACGACCCATCAGACGTCATGCAGACCTGGAAAAAAAGCGAGGGAAAGCTCAAATGGGATAAAATTGGTATGTACTCCACGACATCCATTTCTCCCTCCCATAGTTTTGGAGCAACAATGATATGTAGGTTATTCGGTAGACCCAATAGCACCAAGTTGTCCATGGATTGGCTCTCATTGATAGAAGCAGCAGTGAATGCAACAATAATGAGCTGGGCTCAAATTTTATCAAATAATTTGGCAAAGGCCATTATAGAATATAGAAGGAAAATAAGTCCCTCTTTAAGGGTTTATCCCCCTTTTTTCATGAGTGATTTTGTTATGGATGTAATCTTTTTTTGTTCTCAATTTCCCAATATGGGATGGAAGTGGATTGTATAGAACCCACTTCCCGCCCATGTATATCGTAATATTTTGTGGGAATCTCAATTCCACCCCCATTTTTATAAGATCTGTCAAGGGGTTATGCTACCCATTCATAGAGAAGTTTATGACAGAACCACCCCTAGGTTTTCTAAAGAGGTTGAGGTATGTATCTTTCTAGCAGCCAGATGGTTTGGGGAAGAAACATTCACCTACATTAGCATCTTTGGCAGAATTGCTTCACCTCATGTCCTCCCATTTTATGTCCCTGACAAACTAATGGCTAGATAAATAGCCTACCAAACAACAGGGGAAGGCAAATTAAGCAGAGGATTGAAAGAGCAGAAGAAGGCCATTTGGCCTACATTCCCATTACAATGTGGGGATTTTGCACTACATGATTATGGACATGCATAAAAAGAAGCAGATATTATTAAATCTTTGAAATTAGCTACATTTCCGGGAAGGTAGTATGACCCAAGTGAGATTGTTAAGGATTTTACTTCTATGGTAAAAGTACAACAATTCACCCACAAAGAGGACGCCTTCGATGACCTCTTCCTACAGGAGGAAACATTTTCACAAGTTTTGCATATGGCATCACTACTTTTGACCCCGGAGGATGTTGAGGATTTCCATGTGTACATGAAAAAGAGATAAAGGTCCCATTGGACCTACTGTAGATTGAACCAATAAGGGAACCAACTTCTAGTGTAAGCTTGGAGGGCAACTCCAAAGAAAACTCTGAAGAAGAAACCCAAGAGAGATCTACACACGAGTCAGAGCACTCAGAGTAGCAGTCTCAAAATGGGAGAGGAAACACCAATAAAGAATCTAAAAAAGACACAGCTCAAAGTACAGAGGAGACGACTAAGCAGACCAAAGTAAAAAAACAAGAAAAAGTTGTTTCTACTTCAACTCAATCAAGTAAAAGTCTAATCATTGACCTTGAAAAAGAATGGGAACATTTCAACAAAAAGATCCACATAGATACAAACCCTGAGCAAACATTGAGAATGCAAACTCACAAGAAAACCCAACATAAGCCCAATCTAGAAACAACAGAGGAAAGAACTACATGCACTCATGACGTTGAAATCATTCCTGCTACTCCTACTTCAGAAATTGTTTGAAGAATTGAAGAAATACCTCCTCTAGATGTATTTTATAGCCCTACCCACAAAGCTATAGTCAAGAGACAAAGGAAGAAAAGAAAGCCTGATGCTGTAGCTGTTATGACTCCAGAAATATACCAATGAACATCGTATGGAAGGACTCGCTTATTGACCCATTTGAGAATCTCACAAAACTGTTGCAATTCGCGGGAGCCTATGCCAAAACAACTATTGACAAGGTGACAGAGGTCCAAATGCTACTTAAGGAGAAAGAACAGAGAATTCTACTGCTAGAACATCAATTAGCCCAAGAAAAATCTAATCATCAAGCGGAATTGCAAGTATCCCATCTCCAAAAGGATTTCGAATAAATGCGAATACAACATCAAGATAACTTAGCAAAAAATGATTTGCAAATAAAAGCCATGATAGATAAACTTAGAGACAATCCTCAAATCGACGAATTCATCAAGGAAGCACTCAACCTCAATTCCTTACTAATGTAGCAAAAGTAAGTATTTTGCCTGAAAATCTCGCAGAAAAAAATCTCACAGATAAATCCTTATTGCGAGACGAGTGATAAATTAACAAACCAAGTTGTTGATATGAGGCTTGAATATGACGAAATCCACAAAAGGGTTTCCAATTTTATCACCTGGAAAGAATCAAAGGATGGGAGGAAGGCTAACCTACCAAATCTGTAAGAGTCTCATAAATATATTCTATTCATAGATTGGGATTCTCGGTTGAAGAAAGCAGAAAGGGAAACAACAATAGCAATGACATCAACAAACAATATAATAGAATCCATTAATGAAAATATTCATGGCGCCAATTTGGTCAAGGAATGTGTACCATCATTTCTTCCTAATGCCAGACAACTAGAGAAGCAGTGGAAACATGCAGTGCAGGAAAAGGAGGAGGCAATCAAATAGTTAAACATGTTGAATTGGGAGGCATACTGGCAGTTTTTAGTGAAACCACACAACCAATGGATGACTCTGACATGTTTAACAATATCTACACAAAAGATGGTGCCAACACTAACATATAACTTGTTTGCTAGGCATTTAAAATATACAATCGGTCAACCGCCTCAGCGCAAGCAAATGACTGATATTTGTGATCTTAGAGATCAAGTTCAAAGGAGCTAGTCATTTATTTATTTTTCTTTTAGTTTTATTTTTGCATATTTTGAGGACTTCCTCAACTATTTTTGTCATAATCTATTTTAAGACATATAGTTTAGTATTTAAATGCCTCTCATGCATTTAGAGAGGGGTCCAGAAATTTTATCAAAAACACTTTTCAAAACATTGCACTTCTGTAATTTTGAGGAGGTTTTGATGGAATGAATGGAACATGATCTATTTTCTTTAAATATCTAGCATGCTCTACTGAAATGCACTTTTGTACTCTTAGAACGTGTTGGATTGATTGCAATTGGGTGAATATTGCTCAAGCACATGAGTAGGACTTATCATATATGGTACTTTTATCTTATGATCATGTTTTATTTATGTATCAAGCAATACTTATTCTTTCAATTTTTTTATGTATGAAAGTCTGAATTATAGTTTTATCATTATTGCACTTCTTTACGATGTTAGCTATCATTCAGTTGTGAATACATGAATGATTTTATATGTGATATATTTTTCTCAATCATTTTGTATAACTATTTATCCGAAACGATTATTGTTAAACGTTTTAATTTCTTGTTGTAATTGAATGGTCTTTATTATCAATTGTTGTAAGACATCATTTGTAGATCTCATATCATATATGATTCCCGGGTATACTTATAATTAAATAGTGTTAAAATAGGATATATGCATGTGTTCAGAAGTTAGATTAGATTACACTTGGCTCAATCATTTGTTACATCATATATCATCCCACCATCACTATAAAAACTTTTCTGGGAAACTGGTCCCATTATCCCCAGTCGGAGCCACTATAAGGGGAAACTGGTCACAACGATTTTCGAGGCTTCAAAATTTTGGCGCTAGAAGGAGGGCCTAACTATGAATGGCAAGCAAATCTAAATCAGTAAGATGTTCCAAGAGTAAAACTCCCTCACCATCATCTCCAACTTCTTGGTCACATTCTAAATCCCAAAATCTTAGATGAGAAGTTGTAAAGAAATCCTTAGGATCCTCTACAGAGGTCCGAAAGAAATCAGATCGATCTTTTTCTATAGAAAATCATGAAGTGAAGCCTTTAATCCATAAACTATAGGGGATTTCAACATCTCAAGAAGAATCTGAGTTATCTCAAGCTAGTGTTTCTTCTCAGTTTCCTTCCTCTCAAAGGTTAACTAGATCACAAAGCAAAAATTTGGGATCCCCCCATTTGAATTCCCTCTACCAAACCAAAGGAAAACTAAGAAAACACAGTCTGAAACTCATACTGAGGTTCTCTCATCATCATCTGAAACACCCTCATTCATTCCATCCACTTCATCACAAAATCAATCATCCACCTCACAACTCCAGATCATGGTTTACAGTGGTACTGGAATACAAACCTCCTCTACCCAATCACCTTCAAGTACTGGAACATCTTCCTCTACACAGATACCCGTTATGGCTCAAAAACCATGGAAAAATCTAGGAGTTGTTCGAATGGCAAAACCATTACACCCATTACCAGAAAACCCAATGAAATGGTTGCCAAAATTTAACCCTCATGATTGTCTTCTTGTTGAAGAACACAAAATTTTTTATGTTGTCCATAAATTTGAATGCACTAGTAGAAGAAGATGCAGTTGTAAGATTATTCCCTTATAATTTACAAGGATCAACAGGATCATGGTATTTTTCATTACCATCTAGTTCCATTAATAGTTTGGATGCCTTCCAGGAGAAGTTCTTAACCAAGTTTGGAGATGACCGATCAATGACTACTCTTCTTAATGATACCTCTAACTTGAAAGGTGAACCTAGAGAACCAATTAAGCACTTCAATTCACGGCTTAATAAGTTATTGAATAAAATCCCAACGACATCCAAGCCCAACGATGAAGTCCAAAATGAATGGTAGATTTTTTCTCTTCCATCAAACACAACTAGTTTTGTCAATAGGGCTACCAAACCAATCTTGGCAGAAAACATAAAACAAGCCATACCTGTAGAAAAACACATTTTAGCTTTAGAAAAAAGAATGCATTAGAAGAATGAAAATCCAAGAAGGTAAATTTTAGGGATGAATCCAAGAAAAAGGAACTTAAAGATCCTTTTGACCTTGAACGATTTCAAAGGGACCTAAAAACCATGTCCGGTGAAATGGTTGACATCAAAAAACAAGTATTTGAGACTTCCCCAAGGAAATCTTACAAACCTCACAAAAGAAATCTTTCCTCTGATCCTACGCCTCCAAGTACCATGTCAAATGCTGAATCAGATGTAGATGAAGAGGAAATCTTAACATCTGAAGAACAAAATGACGATGAATAAGTAGTTGAATTACAAGGAATGTGTGATTTTATCCTTCGTAATGAATAAGCACAAGAAGCATTACCTGTCGCAACCAGGAGTAGAGGAACTGCAGATTTGCCACAAACAAACCCAAAACAGAAAGAATCAACTTGATCTCCTAAAGATAAAGTAATAGGTAAGAAATCTTCCCCCAAATCCACTTAAACCACTCCTCCTCAATCAAATTCTTCACCTTCAGCTAAAACCCTGCTAGTCTCTGATAAAATGGAATACAACATTGTTGAATATATGTAAAAGACTAAGGAAAATATTACATTCCATGAGCTTATCAAGTTAAAACATCAACATAAGGTATTTCTCAAAGAGCTAAAAGCAATCCATACTTCTCCTCTTCCCTCTGTTGTAATCTCACAGGCTACTCAAGAAATGGGAAGGCCTCCTACTACCTCATTAGATAAAATCAGTTCAACTGATATCGCTCTAATAGGAGGAAGATCCAAATCCCATACACCTCCATTTATTTTTACTTTTGAAGTTTTCAATAAAAATCTACACAATTGTTTAGTTGATTCTAGAGCTTCATCCAACATTTTACCAAGAATAGTTTGTGCGAAATTGAATGTGGAGCCCCAAAAATCTGATGTTCGCGTTGTGCAGTTAGATCGATCTCAAGTCGAAGTTATATGGGAACTCAATCAAGTCACTATTCAACTCTCATCAAACTTGAAAGTGTGTCAAGTCATTGACATCCTTGTGGCTGATATCCCAGATTTCTATGGCTTAATCCTTAGCAGAGACTGGTAAAAAAAGCTTCATGGCTATTTCACAACTAGTTGGTCCCACATTTGGCTACCCTATAACGGTAAGCCAAATCAAATAAGGGTTGATCGAGAGAAACATAAAAAGTATATCATCATAGAATTGGAGGGAGAAAATGAACTCGTCGCATACAACAACAATATAATTGGAAATTACTCAGTTGAATCATTTCTAGGAAATTTTAATGTAAATACTTCATCCTTCTTGGAAAATTATGTTATATCACAAGTTGAAAATTATTCTCAAACATATGCTTCTAAATGTTTAAATTTTGTAGATAAACCTGTAGTTAAGTCTCTATTTTGGAAATTGTATTTTGATGGATCTAGATCTAACAATGGAGTTAGAGCAGGATGCATATTAGTTAGCCCAGAAGGGGAAAAAACTATGTTAGCATGCAGACTTGAATTTGAATGCACAAATAGCACTGCCAAATATGAAGCATTAGTTCAATGACTATATAAAGCTATAGGCCTTAATATCAAATATCTTCAAGTGTTTGGAAATTCGGAAATTGTAATTAAGTAGGTAAGGAATACTATACATTATCTCTCTAGGCACTTGAAACATTATCAATCATTAGTCCAGGACCTTACCTCTCATTTTACAACATTTAACATTTCCCCTATCCCAAGACTCCAAAATGAAAGTGTCGATCTCTTGGCTAATGTTGCATCCAATCTCATTCCATGAGGAGATTATAGCCCCAATCACTTTTCTATTGAATTAATTTTTAGGCCTTTTATTCCTGACAATATCACTAATTGGCGAGTATTTAATAATGATCGGCATATCATAATTTTTATAACATCTGAAGGCTCTTCCGATGACCATATAATAGATGAATATCAACAAGACTACCATCTTAAGCAAGAAATCACTGCAAATTCCATGCCTAAATTTATGGTTAAGCTGGAAGACTTATATGATCTTCAGGACAAGTTGAAGAAACCCACTAACTCAAAACTTCAAAGTTCAAATTTGAGATTTGAATTAGTTAAATTGGAACCAACCTCAAACCTCAAAATATCAATCTAGGACTCTGTCTTACACTAAATGAAAAATCAACCTTCGTTCAATTGTAAAAGAAATACACTTTTTTTTTTTGCTTGAACTATGAAGATCTCAAGACATATGATACTTCCATCATTCAACATACCATTCCCATGATATCCGATGAAAAGCCTGTGCAGCAAAAGTTGAGAAAGATTCATCCGAATTTAGAAAAAAATATCAAATCTGAATTGAATAAGCTTCTCAGAACCAAAACCATTTTTCCTGTAAGTCCTTCAAGGTGGGTTTCCAACCTTGTCCCAGTCAGGAAAAAGAATGGTGATATTCGAATATGTATAGACTTTCGCATTCTCAAAAAAGCTTGTCAGAAGGACAACTTTCCATTGTTCCCTATGGAACAAATACAACAAGCAATTGCAGGCTCAGAATTGATGTCTTTTTTGGATAGATTTTCAAGTTATAATAAGATTTCAGTACATCTAGATGACTGGCTAAAGACTACATTTCAAACAAAATGGGGCACCTATGCCTATCAAAAGATGCCATTTGGATTAATCAATGCTGGTGCAACATTTTAGAGAGCCATGGAAATATATTTCAAAGGTTTGGTGAACAAATCAATGTAATTTATTTGGATGACATAACTATGTATTCCAAAAAGCACAGTAATCATTTAAAGGATTTAAAACAAATCTTTGAGTGTTGTTAGAGCCATGGAATTTCTTTCAATCCTAAGAAATATTTCTTTTCTTTGAGTGAAGGAAAGCTCCTTGGATTTATCGTATCCAAAGAAGGAATTCTTATCGTTCCTGATAGGGTAAGAGAAATTTCTGAAATCCCTTTACCTCATAATAAAAATCCATGCAATCTTTCTTAGGTCAGATAAATTTTGTCAAAATATTTGTCCCTGACTTTTCACGAATTGTGTTAAATGTCCAATCTATGATTAAGAAAAGTTCAGTTTTTAAATGGGGACATACCGAACATGAAGCTTTTAATCTGATTAAACAAGCAATCATAAATGCTCCCTCTTTAGCAACCTTGAATTTTTCTAATCATTTCATTTTATATACCTTTGCTTCCAAGACATCATATGCAGCTATATTGACACAAGTCAATGATGATAAAATTGAAGCACCGATTTCTTTTTTTAGCTCCAATATGCACGGGGCTGAATTAAACTACTCAGATGTTGAAAAACAAGCTTTCACTATTTTCAAATCAATAAAACATTTCAGACCCTTTCTTCTCAAAGCTCACACTAAGGTAATAGTCCCATTCCTAGCAATAAGAAATTTACTAATGCAAAGAGAGGTGGGTGAGAAAAGAGAAAATTGGGTAACAACACTGCAAGGATATGACATTGAGATCAAACCAACTAAAATTCTAAAATTTTTAAAGTCAAGATTTTCGCGGAATGTTAGCAAGAGTATCCAATTTACCAACACTACAAGATTGAGGTGACGATATACAAATATTTGAGGTAGGACTCAACGATACTGAATCTAAATATGCTAATATCATATTTTACTTGAAAATTTGATATGCCCCTACGCAACCTTTTTATAAAAGAAAAAGGGCTTTGAGGATAAAAGCTAAGCAATATGAAATCATCAATGATGTGTTGTTTAGGAAAAAATATGATTCTGTTTTACTTAGATGCCTTGAATAATTTGAGGCAGAAAAGGTTTTGCAGGAACTCCATGATGGACTAGTTGGTGGACATTTTGGAGGAGACACAACAACACATAAAATCTTGCATGCTGGCTATTATTGACCAAAATTATTCAAGGATTCATATGAATATGTAAGGAAATGTCAAATTTGTCAAATAACTATTGGAAGATAGAGGAAACCCGCATTACCATTATAGCTAGTCAACATTGAACAACCATTTGAACAATGGGGATTGGACATAATAGGTGAGATTGTTCCTCACTCTTGAAATCAACATAGATATATCCTTACAATGACTGATTACTTCAGAAAATGGGTGGAAGCGATTCCACTCAAGGTAGCCAATTTTGAAAGCATCATTGAATTTATTGATCAATTTATATTACCAGATTTGGTCTACCAATTGCCCTCATGTTTGACAATCCATCTTATTTCACAGGCAATGCTATGACAAAATTTTCTCATAAAAGAGGTTTTAAACTTAAATATTCTATTAACTATTATCCTAAGGGAAATGGTTTGGCTGAATCTACAAACAAAAATCTCATAAGAATCATCAAACGAACCATTGGTCAAAGTCAGAAAAATTGGCACAAATCTTTGACCTTTGCTCTATGGTTAGATCGAATAGCACAGAAGGCCTCAATAGGCACTTCTCCTTTTAATTTGGTCTATGGGAAATAATTTGTTCTTCCTAAAAATATATAGCTATTCCCTATCTAGCCCTCATTCAATTTATTGAAGAAACTCCTTCCTCTTCTATGCAATTAAGGCAATCGAAAATCCTCAAAATCGAAGAAGAAAGAGACAAAGCCAAAATAACACATGCACATCATCAACAATTAGTTAAATCTTCATTTGATGCAAATTATGTAAGCCCCAAATCCTTTCAACTCAGAGACATTGTATCGAAGTGGGATAAAGCACACGCGGAAAAAGGTAAGCATACCAAATTCCAAAGAATGTGGCTTGGCCCATTTCAGATTATGGAACAAATCGGCCCATCCACCTTTTTACTGCAAGATTTATTAGGCAAGAGAGATTCACTACCTATTAATGGGCATATTTTGAAGAAATATTTTTCATAAAAGATAACCTCTTCCATCCATTGTATATTATTACCTTTACCTTTTTTAGGAAAATAAAAGTTAAATAGCATTTACTTTTGGTCTTTACAAAATCTCTTTTACATTTTGACTTTTCGCTTGTATAAGTAGAGATTGTTGAGAAGATAATTTTCACATTTGAAACACAAGCTAAGTTATATTACTCTGAAATCTGCTTGTTTTCCACCAAAACTACTTGTCCTTTGTAAAAAACCCTCAACTTTATAAAGAAACCTTTGTTCTACCATCGGTAAAGAAAAGTATCTATAACAAAGCAAAGACTCTCTGCAGAAAAGCATCCTTAGCTCTATATTTGTCATCTAGAAATTCTCAAGAAGTCAATGATTCTTCCCATCTGGTAAATTTTTCTATTTTTAGAGAGTAATTCTAAAATATACTTAAACTTAAAGGATAAGAGGTCTCATCAAGAGCCGAATTACCATGATCAGAGGGAAGTAATAAACTAAAATTACCAATACTACATATCAAAATAGGGTAATGGCTTGAGATTATTTTAATCAAAAGACAATGGGTCTCATCATGAGCCAGCTTGTTTAGTTGAATTACAACCAATGAATGGCATTGTAAATTTTGGCCGCCAAACGAAGACAATGACCTTTAAGTAGAAAAAAATGAAGTTTTTAACAAAAATAAATTGATTAGAAAAGAAAGAAAAAGAAGTAAGTATATGAATCTCAATTTATCTCTAAAAAATGCACTCTTATCTGTATGGGATATTGAATCATTGCTGGTTAAAAGGTAACCCTGTCGAGGCTATGGATGCTTGTTGGCAACAGAGGCTCTACCTGTGACAAATGAGTACATCTAAAAGCTAATTTGTGAGAGCCCCCTGTTTTATCTTTAAAACCAAGTAACGACTGATGTAGACAAATGAATTTTCATTTTGAAAAGGATAATCAAATGGATGATAATTAGGTGGATTTCCTATTTTATGAACTATCTTTATTTTGGAAGTTTTAGAAATTTCAAAAAACTATCAGAGATAACTAGTTCTTCCAGTGAATCGCCAATTGTTGTGCTACTCAACAACCCCCTCGATTTATTAGTCCAATGGTTAATATGTTAATTAATAAATGGGGAACCTTTATAAAAAATCTCCAAGAAAAATTTATCACTTAGGCACTTTGCTTTGAAATTTTAGGAATAAATCAAGATATCGAGTCAAAACCCTATAAGGCTAACAATTCCTACCTCTTCGCATATCGCTGGATCAAGTGCATTGAAGAGTTAGTTAACAAATGAAATCTGTGAATTGCGATTAAATGAATCACTGCATTTAACTTAGACTTCATTAGAATTTTCATTAAAAAACTAAGAGTTAAGGCATTTCCTATAAGTAAAGCGCTTATCGCAATCACATATCAGCGTACACAAAGGACACAACTCGCAAAGCATGTTGTAACATGCGAGATGAGATATTGTGATATAACGACTCAATCTCATCACATCACATCAATTTACTTAAAAGTTCAATCTTATGAAATGCGCAAGCTTCCAAAATGCGATAAAGCCTGGACCTGATAAAAGAAAATGTTATAAATTGAGAGTTAAGTCCGCTACGTAGTGAAAATCTAGTTTAAGAAGTAATTACTCCTTCAAGAAAACTATGCTCCAAATGGTAAAGGATACCCTGCTTACCTCACATCCCACATAATTCTAAATAACTTTGAGAAAGCACACAATCAAATATGTGATAATGCGATTTGCGATATTGTATCGCAATCGTAAAATCGACATTCTCATAGCTAGAACCCCCAACCTTAAAGGTTTTTCCTTCCCGTTTGTGATGCAGTAATTTAATAAGCAATAAAAGTAATGATAATCAGTGATAGTGGCTATTTAATGAGTGAGCGGCTCGACGTGATACACTATCTTTTCTTCTGCGTTCTGAATAATAGCTCCTATCTTGTCATCTTTTTGGGATTAGCTGTGTCATTTATTCTCAATATCATTCTCACTCATGTTTATTTGATAACTTCTTCTTTGATCCATTTTAGGAAAAAATCCGTAGAGAACATCATTAGAAACAATGGGGAAGAAAGGGAAGGGAACTACATCTGAGAAATCAGAAATGGTGCCGCTTTTCTCTGATACCACATGCAACAGAGACGGAGGAACTACGACATGGGAGGCCATGTACAACTTGTTAAAAGAAGAGAAGCTCAGGCCACTGGTAATAAAGTCTACGACAAATGCTTAGGAGTCATCTAATGCCTCCTATTTCAAAACAACACGTTCTTTCCTGCATCGCATAGCTGCACGAACAAAAATAATCCCATACACGGACATGGTCAAATGGGTAATTAATGAGGTAGACATCACAAACAAAACTTTCAAGAATCACAGCCAAGAGGTCATGGGGTCTTTCTCAATAGATAGCCTACGACTAATGTACCAGTTACCTGAGCCGCAAAATCTCTACAAAAATAGTTCCTTGAACAGTTTTCTAAAGAAAATGAGGACCCATCAAATGTCATGCAAACTTGGAAATCAAGCGAGGGAAAGCTCAAATGGGATAAAACTGGTATGCACTCCACGGAATCCATTTCTCCCCCCCATAGTTTTGCAGCAACAATGATATGTAGGTTATTCTATAGACCCGATAGCACCAAGTTTTTCATGGATTGGCTCCCATTGATAGATGTAACAGTGAATGCAGAAATAATGAACTGGGCTCAAATTTTATCAGATAATTTGGCAAAGGATATTATAGAATATAGAAGGAAAAGAAGTTCCTCTTTAAGGGTTTATTCCCCTTTTTCATGAGTGCTTTTGTTATGGATGCAATATGTTTTTGTTTTCAATTTCCCAATATGGGATGGAAGTGGACTGTACAGAACCCACTTCCATCCATGTATACCATAAGATTTTGTGGGAATCTCAATTCCAATCCCATTTTTATAAGATCTATCAAGGGGTTATGCTACCCATTCATAGAGAAGTTTATGACAGAACCACCCCTAGGTTTTCTAAAGAGGCTGAGATAGATATCTTGCCAGTAGCTAGATGGTTTGGGGAAGAACATTCACCTACATTAGAGTCTTTGGGAGCATTAGTTCACCACATGTCCTCCCATATTATGTCCTCGAAAAACTAATGACTAGAGAAATAAACTACCAAACAACAGGGTAAGGCAGATTAAGAAGAGGACTGAAAGAGTAGAAGAAGGCCATTTGGCCTACAATCCCATTACAATGTGGTGCTTTTGCACTACATGATTATGGACATGCACAAAAAGAATCAGATATTTTTAAATATTTGAAATGAGCTACGTTCTGGGAAGGCAATATGACCCAAATGACAATGTTAAGGATTTTACATCTATGGTAAAATTAAAATAGTTCACCTATGAAGAGGATGCCTTCGATGACCTCTTCCTACAGGCAAAAACATTTTCACAATTTTTTCATATGGAATTTCCACTTTTGGCCCTGGAGGATGTTGAGGCTTTGCATGTATACGTGAAAAAGAGATTATTAAAGGTCCCATTGGACCTACTACAGATTGAACCAATAAGGGAGCCAACTCCCGGTGTAAGCTTGGAGGGAAGATCCAAAGAAAACTATGAATAAGAAAATCAAGAGAGATCTACATATGAGTCAGAGCACTCAGAGAAACAATATCAAAATGGGTGAGGAAACACTAATAAATAATCTGAAAAATAAATAGCTCAAAGTACAGAGGAGACGACTAAATAGACCAAAGCAAAGAAATAAGCAGAAGTTGTTTCTACTTCAACTCAGTCAGGTAAAGCTCCAATCATTGACCTCGAAAAAGAATGGGAACAATTCAAAAAAAATCTCCACACAGATACAAACCCTGAGCAAACATCTGGAATGCAAACTCCCAAGCAAACCCAGCATAAGCCCAATCCAGAAACAACAGAGGAAAGAACTACAGGCACTTAGGACGTTGAAATGATTCATGCTAATCCTACTTCAGAAATTGTTTTAAGAATTGAAGAAATACCTCCTTTAGATGTGTTATATAGCCCTACCCACAAAGTTGTATTCAAGAGATAAAGGAAGAAAATAAAGCTAGATGTTGTAGCTGTTACAACTCCAGAAAATGAACTAATGGACATCGTATGGAAGGAATCACTTATCAACTCATCTGAGAATCTCAAAAAATTGTCGCAATTTGCAGTAGCCTATATCACAATAAATTTTGACAAGGCGACAAAGGTCCAAATGTTTCTTAAGGAGAAAGAACAGAAAATTCTGCTGCAATAACAATAATTAGGCCAAGAAAAATCTAATCAGCAAGCAGAATTGCAAGTAGCCCAGCTCTAAAAGGAATTCGTACAAATGAGAATACAACATCAAGCCAGATTAGCAGAAAAGGATTTGCAGATACAAGCCATGATAGATAAACTTAGACACAATCCGCAAATTGATGAATTCATGAAGGAAGCACTCAACCTCAATTCCTTACTAATGCAGCAAAAGGAAGTATTTTTCTAGAAAATCTCGTGGATAAATCCTTATTGTGAGACCAGTGATAAATTAACAAACCAAGTTTTTGATATGAGGCTCGAATATGATGAAATCCACAGAAGGGTTTCTGAGTTTATCACCTGGGAAGAATCAGAGGATGTGAAGAAGGCTGACCTGCCAAAGCTAGAAGAGTCTCATAAAGATATTTTGTTCACAGATTGAGATTCTTGGTTGAAGCAAGCGGAAAGGGTAATAAGAATAGCAATGACAACAACAAACATTATAATAGAATCCATTAACGAAAATATTCATGGTGCCAATTGGTCAAGGAATATGTACCAGGATTTCCTTCTAAAGCCAAACAGCTAGAGCAATAGTGGAAACAGGTAGTGTAGGAAAAGGTGGAGGCAATCAAACAATTAAATAGGCTGAATTGGGAGGCATACTAGCAGTTTTTAGTGAAACCACATAGCCAATGGATGACTCTGAGATGTTTAACAACATCTACACAAAATATGGTGTCAACACTAATAGATGCCTTATTTGCTAGGTAGTTAAAATATGTAATCAGCCAACCGCCTCAGCCCAAGCCAATGACTGATATTTGCGATCTTAGAGATCAAGTTCAAAGGAGCTAGTCATTTATTTATTTTTCTTTTAGTTTTATTTTTCCATATTCTGAAGAAGGTCGTTTGAAACCTCCTCAGCTATTTTTGTAATAATCTATTTTAAGACATATATTTTAGTATTTAAACCCGTCTCAAGCATTTAGAGAGGGGTCCAGAAATTTTATCAAAAAAAATTTTCAAAACATTGCGCTTCTGTACTTTTGAGGAGGTTTTGATGGAATGAATGGAACAAGATCTATTTTCTTTAAATATGTAGCATGCTCTACTAAAATGCACTTTTGTAATCTTATAATGTGCTGGATTGATTGAAATTGGGTGAATATTGTTGAAGCACCTGAGAAGGGCTTATCATATATGGTACTTTTATCTTATGATCATGTTTTATTTATGTATCAAGCAAGACTTATTATTTCAATTGTTTTATGTATGAAATTCTGAATTATAGTTTTAGCATTATTTCACTTCTGTATGTTGTTAGCTATGATTCGGTTGTGGATACATGAACGATTTTATATGCGATATATTTTTCTCAATCGTTTTGTATAACTATTTATCCAAAACGATTATTGTTAAATGATTTAATTTCTTGTTGCAATTGAATGATATTTATTATCAATCACTGTAAGACATCATTTGTAGATCACATATTGTATTTGATTCCCAGGTATACTTATAGTTAAATAGTGTTAAAATAGGATATATGCATGTGTTTAGAAGCTAGATTAGATTACACTTAGCTCAATCATTTCCTGTTATATCATATATAAGCTCACCATCGCTATCAAAACTTTTCTGAGAATTTGGTCCCATTATCCCCAATCAGAGCCACTATACCAAACAGAAAAGGAGCTGCTTTCAAGGTCCAGACTGGGTGGTTTTCCCCCATGTTGTCACATTTATTTTCAAGGATTCAACATTTTGGCACTAGAAGGAAGGCTTAACTATGAATGGAAATAAAATCTAAATTAGTAATCCATTCCAAGAGTAAAAATCCCTCACCATCACCTCCAACTTCTCGGTCACATTCTAAATCCCCAAATCCTAGACGAGAAGTTGTAAAGAAATCCTTAGAATCCACTATTGAGGTCCCAATGAAATCAGATCGACCTTTTTCTATAAAAACTCCTGAATTTTAGTCTTTAATCCATAAACTGTAGGGGATTTCAACATCTCAAGAAGAATATGAATTATCTCAAGCTAGTGTTTCTTTTTAGTTTCCTTCCCATCAAAGGTTAACTAGATCACAGAGAAAAAAAAAATTGGGATCCCCCCATTTGAATTCCCTCTACTAAACCAAAGGAAAACTAAAAAAACATAGTTTGAAACACATAGTGAGGTTCTCTCATCATCACCCAAAACACCCTCATTCATTCCATCCACTTCATCACAAAATCAATCATCCACCTCACAACTCTAGATTGTGGTTTACACTGGTACTAGAGCACAAACCTCCTCTACCTAATCACCTTCAACTACTGGAACATCTTCCTCTACACAAATACCCATTATGGTTCAAAGACCATGGAAAAATCTAAGAGTTGTTCGAATGGTAGGACCATTACAACCATTACTAGCACACCCATTGAAATGGTTGCCAAAATTTAACCCTGATGATGGTTTTCCTGCTGAGGAACACATAAAATTTTTTATGTTGTCCATAAATCTGAATGCAATAGTAGAAGAAGATGCAGTTGTAAGATTATTCCCTTATACTTTACAAGGATAAGCAGGATCATGGTATTTTTCATTACCATCTGGTTCCATTAATAGTTGGGATGCCTTCCAAGAGCAATTCTTAACCAAGTTTGGAGATGACCGATTGACGACTACTCTTCTCAATGATATCTCTAACTTGAAAGCTGAACCTAGAGAACCAATTAAGGACTTCAATTCATGATTTAATAAGTTATTGAATAAAATTACAACGACACCCAAGCCCAGTGATGAAGTCCAAAATGAATGGTACATTTTTTCTCTTCCCTCAAACACAACTATTTTTGTCAATAGGGATGCCAAACCAACCTTGGTAGAAAACATGAAAGAAGCCATAGCTGTAGAAAAACACATTTTAGCTTTAGAAAAAAAGAATGCATTAGAAGAAAGAAAATCCAAGAAGGCAACTTTTAGGGACGAATCCAAGAAAAAGGCACCTAAAGATCCTTTTGATCTTGAAGGATTGCAAAAGGTCCTAAAAACCATGTCCAATGAAATGGTGATATAAAAAAACAAGTAGCTAATACTTCCTCAAGGAAAGCTTATAGACCTTACAAAAGAAACCCTTCCTCTGATCCTAAGCCTCCAAGTACCATATCAAATGCTGAATCAGATGTAGATGAAGAGGAAATCTCAACATCTGAAGAACAAACTGATGATGAAGAAGTAGTTGAATTGCAAGGAATGTGGGATTTTATCCTTCCTAATGAAGAAGCACAAGAAGCATTACCTATTGCAACCAAGAGTAGAGGCATTGTATATTTTCCAGAAACAAACCCAAAACATAAGGCATCAACTCCAACTCCCAAAGATAAAGTAATAGGTAAAAAATCTCCCCCCAAATCCACTCGAACCACTCCTCCTCAATCAAATTCTTCACCTTAAGCTAAAACCCTGCTAGTCTCTGATGAAATGGAATACAACATTGTTGAAGATATGTAAAAAACTAGGGCGAATATTACATTCCATGAGCTTAGCAAGTTAAAACATCAACATAAGCTATTTCTAAAAGAACTAAAAGCAATCACTACTTCTCCTCTTCTCGCTGCTGTAATATCACAGGATGCTCAAGAAATGGGAAGGCCTCCTACTGCCTCATTAGATAAAATCAATTCAATTCATATCACTCTAATAAGAGGAAGATCCAAATCGCATACACCTCCATTTCTTTTGACTTTTGAAGTTTTCAATAAAAATCTACACAATTGTTTAGTTGATTCTGGAGCTTCATCCAACATTCTACCATGAACAGTTTGTGCAAAATTGAATGTGGAGCCCCAAAAATCTGTTGTTCGCATAGTGCAGTTAGATCTATCTCAAGTCGAAGTTATATGGGAACTCAATCAAGTCACTATTCAACTCTCATCAAACCCAAAAGTGTGTCAAGTCATTGACATCCTTGTGGCCGATATCCCGGATTTCTACGGCTTAGTCCTTAGCAGAGATTGGTAAGAAAATCTTCATGGCTATTTCGCAACCGACTGGTCCCACATGTGGCTTCCATATAACGAAAAGCCGAATCAAATAAGGGTTGAACGAGAGAAAAATCAAAAGTATATCATCATAGAATTGGAGGGAGAAAATGAACCTGTCGCATACAACAACAATATAATTGGAAATTACTCACTTGAATCATTTCTAGGAGATTTTAATGCAAATACTTCACCCTTCTTGGAAAATTATGTTATATCACAAGTTGAAAATTATTCTCAAACAGATGATTCTAAATGTATAAATTTTGTAGATAAACCTGTAGTTAAGTCGTTATTTTGGAAATTGTATTTTGATGGATCTAGATCTAACGATGGAGCTGGAGCAGGATGCATATTAGTTAGCCCAGAAGGGGAAAACACTATGTTAGCATGCAGACTTGAATTTGAATGCACAAATAACATTACCAAATATGAAGCATTAGTTCAAGGACTATATAAAGCTATCAACCTTAATATCAAATATCTTCAAGTGTATGGAGATTTGGAAATGTTAATTAAGTAGGTAAGGAATACTATACACTGTCTCTCTGGACACTTGAAACATTATCAATCATTAGTCTAGGACCTTACCTCTCATTTTATAGCATTTAAAATTTCCCTTGTTCCAAGACTCCAAAATGAAAGTGCCGATCTCTTTGCTCATGTTGCATCCAAGCTCATTCCACTAGGAGATTATAGCCTCAATCACTTTTCTATTGAATTAATTTTCAGGCATTCTATTCCTGACAATATCACCAATTGTCAAATATTTAATAATGATCCAGATATCATAATTTTTCTAACATCTTAAGGCTCTTATAATGACCAGATAATAGATGAATATCAACATGACTGTGAGCTTAAGCAAGAAATGACTACAAATTCCATGTTTAAATTTGTGGTTAAGATGGAAGACTTATATGATCTTCAGGACAAGTTCAAGAAAGCCACTAACTAGAAACTTTAAATTTCAAATTTGATATTTGAATTAGTTCATATTGGAGCTGACCTTAAACCTCAAAATATCAATCTAGGACTCGGTCTTACATTAGATGAAAGATCAACGTTCGTTCATGATCAGGAGCTCAGGACCAAGTGTCGTAAAATGGTCAAAAATTGAAAGTGCTCAAAATTGGCTCAAACCTAAACAACCGGATAGAGCTCGTCCTCCCGATTCCAGTGGCACAAACGGTTCGAAAAATGGTCGCCGTATGTGAAAGTTATGGCAATAACAAAATTGCCCAATGACCCTTAATTTTTGAATTTTCAAAAAATATTAAAAAAGAATATTCCGTAAAATATTCTTTAGAAAATTCTTAAGAAATATTCCATCTGAATAGTCAATCAGAAGTTGCCACGTGGCAGGACTGGAGGCCACCACATGGCCCAAGAGGACATCATCAAAGGCACATGCATTTTTCAAAAATTGGGTTTGGTCATTCGTGGTTCGAACGCACGACCTCCATCCAACAAAGCCCAAGCTTTACCAACGCGCCACGGCCTCCAGATTTGAAAACTATTGGTAATGTTGCTGTTTTAACGTTTGAATTAGGCTATGGGCGGGAAAAAAGGGGGCTAGCCCCTAAGGGCCAGCCCCCTTTTTTCCTGCCCATAGCCTAATTCAAATGTTAAAACAGCAACATTTCCATTAGTTTTCAAATTTGGAGGTTGTGGCGCGTTGGTAAAGCTTGGGCTTTGTTGGATGGAGGTTGTGGGTTCAAACCACGAATGACCAAACCCAATTTTTGAAAAACGTATGTGCCTTTGATGATGTCACCCTGGGCCACGTGGTGCCTGGCCCTCTGGGCCTGCCACGTGGCAACTTCTGATTGGTTGTTTAGACGGAATATTTCTTGGCATATTCTACGGTATATTTTTATTTTTTTATTTTATTGTACTTTATTTATTTTATTTTTATTTATTTATTTATTTATTTCTCTATTTATTTATTTATTTTATTTTCTATTTATTATTTTTCCAGATCCGATGGTATCAGAGCCCGAGTTGAGCATTTGATTATGCAAAGGTGTTAAAGCAGTGTAAGAGATTGACTGTTTTATTTGTTGTAAATGGTTGCTTGAATAAGAAGGGGTGTTTTGTTTGACATTGGGTTAAAGCTTGTCATTTGATTGAAAGCTATGAGAACTCTGATTTGGAAGTTTCTTTTGTTTAATTGACCATTTCCATAATGTCAACTTCTTCCACAAGTGAAGGTTCCTCCTTCACAAAATTCTTCAATGATGACATGAAGAATGAGTTACTGAAGGTGAAGGACATGGTGCTGATTCTCATTGAGGATCAAAGAGAAAGTGTTAAGCTTCATGCACAGTTGATGGCGATGAAGGATGAGAAGGAAATAATTCTCCAAAGACTGCATGACATGGAGAAACAACTCCTTCAAGCTCAAGAAGCTTTGTCCAAGAAACTGCATGAGGATGAGGTAAATCATTCAAACTTGTCTTCAATTCCCTCAATTGAAAAGTGTGTTGGTTCTTTTGAAAAACATACAAGAGGTATGGGGTCCAAATTAATGTTTAAGATGGACTATCAAGAAGGAAAAGGTTTGGGCAAGCATGCACAAGGCATGGTTGATCCTATTTCAGTTGTGGAGCGACCCAAGAATGTTGGTCTTGGATATGAACAGTTTAATGGTGAAGAATTCAAATCCTTGAATGCATGTGATGCAACTTTTAAAAGAACCTTTATCCCAAGCTCTCAAATGAATATATGCCAAAACTGTTTTAAGAATGATTGCCATTGTTTTAAGCCATCATTGCAGCAAGTAGAGGGTAAACATGTTGCTTATGGCGAGCATGCAAATGTAAACAATTTTCAAGACAAGCACAGTGATGAAAGTCTGAAAAGGAAAGTTGTCTGCTCTACTAGTTCATCGTCTCTCAAAGACAAAAACAATGGACATTCTATGCAACAAAAGAGGAAGTTTTGTTGCACATTTTGTGGTGGATTTAACCACGTTGCTTCAAGATGCTGGTTGAAAAAGAAAGCACACATGAAGCAGGTGAGGCAAACAAAACCTTCTTAGAAAGTGCTTGAAAGTTGCAAATTCTGTCAAAAGAAGGGACATCATGTTTCTCATTGTTGGACCTTGCATCCAACAAGTCGTCCAAAGCACATGCAGTCATAGGAAGAACTGTTGCTGCAACAAAAATCGCCATTGAAGTGGCTTGGTAAGAAGTGGATGGAATTCTTGACACAGTAAGACATACTCCTTTTGTACATACAAACTTTGGATGTATGCATGTTTTTTTATGTGTTGCAAAAATTTCGCCATGAAGGTGAAAGTTGAGTATGCGACTTACTCTATCGCAGCGAAAGTTATATTCATTCCAACTTTGAAAGTACATGTACATGTGATCGAGGATATTGTACTTTTGATTGTACTTAAGAGAAAGTTGAAAGATAAACTGCATGGATGAGAATGATATGCATGAGCATAGGGATCATGATGATTTCCTTGTATTTTAAACATGTATGGTGATTAACTTGAAGGGTTGATTACTTTGTTTATAACCATGCATGTAATGTAATATTGACTTGGAAAAAGTTAATTTGATCTCCAAGATTGTAAAGAGGAGAAATGATGAAGTGTTTCATCTTTGTAAAAGCCTTCTCATTTGGGAGGCAACTATTCTTCTGGAGTTGAGGTGCCGTGGATGGGCATCGTGACAGTTGGTAAGCCTACATATTTAGAGGAATGTTTCAGCTCATATATCAGCAAGTTTCATTGCTGGTTCCTGCAATTTTAGATTTGTCTGGCGAAAGAACTTGGTCGGGATTCGACGAGTACTTGGCCTATGCAGCACAAAGTCGCCATGACGACAGTTGGCAAGGCAAGACATTTTGGCATCAGTATGCTCTTTTGGCTGAACGGAAGAGGATATTTCTGTTCCTCAGGTGCTGTACAATTCAGTTCAGAGATTCAGTGAGCTTTGGGGACCAAAAGCCTTCTCATTTGGGAGGTGTGATCACGAGCTCAGGACCAAGTGTCGTAAAATGGTAAAAAATTAAAAGTTCTCAAAATTGGTTCAAACCTGAATGAATGGATAGAGCTCGTCCTCCCAATTCCGGCGCCGCAAACGGTTCGAAAAATGGTCGCCGTATGTGAAAGAAATGGCAAAAACAAAATTGCCCAATGACCCTTAATTTTTGAATTTTGAAAAAAATTAAAAAAAGAAGATTTCGTAGAATATTCCATAAAATAATTTTTAAAATATTCCTGAGAATATTCCAAAGAATATTTTGTCTAAATAGCCAATCAGAAATTGCCACGTGGCAGGCCCAGAGGCCGCCATGTGGCCCGGGGTGACATCATTAAAGGCACATACGTTTTTCAAAAATTTGGTTTGGTCATTCTTGGTTTGAACCCACGACCTTCATCCAACAAAGCCCAAGCTTTACCAACATGCCACAACCTCCAAATTTGAAACTTGATGGAAATGTTGCTATTTTAATGTTTGAATTAGGCTATGGGCGGGAAAAAAGGGGGCTAGCCCCTAAGGGCCAGCCCCGCCTCCATACGACAGTGCCCAGGAACCAAGGGCCAAACCCAAACAGCCGGGCACGAAATCCGATGAAAACCTCCACGTGGTCACATGCAACATTTCTCGGTCAGTTAACTGCAGTTTATTTGGCGGAATTTTTGGCAGAGCACCAAATTTGGCAGTCCCGCCATAATTGGAGGAGCTCCACTAAAGTTAGCTGGAGTCATTTCAGGGGAAACTGGAAGTTTTCATTAAATGGCCATAACTTTGGCTAGGAAGGCGGTTTTGGACGATTTTTTATTTATTTATTTTGGGTATTTTGGACGTTCTGAATCCATTGGCACAGGCTTCACAGCCATCTAAGGTCATTTGCAGGTGTTTTAGCTTCATGGAAGTTCCAGGAGCCACTAGGGCCAAATCAGTTTGGGAGCTGCATTGGGAATTGTGCAGCCAGTGAATGTGGAATGAAGGTCATTCTTGAAGGTTTTCAGCATTCTGAATCCATTTCTATAGCTCGTTTTTCCTGTAGAGGCATTCTTCTCACTTTTTAGCTTCAGGGAAGCTTTCAGGGCCACTAGGGTCATTTCAGTGTTTGAGCTGTTTGGGGGCTATGTTCATCCATTTTTGGTGATTCAAAAGCCTATGTTTGTTATTTTCGACCTTCTGAGTCTAATGGCAGAGGTTTCAGAACCTATTGAGGTCATCTTCACCTCAAAATTCTCCATGCAAGTTTAAAGAGCCATCAAGGCCAATTGGGGAAAGTACTATATGAGGTACAATTTCACTGTTTAGTGTTTGGGAAAGAGCATGTTTAGCTAATTCCTATCTTCTGATTTTGTATTTACAGTCAAATTTGTCCTTTGAGACACTTATATTCTTATATTAGCCTTTGTAGCATTTTTAATACAAGAGGACAAGCCTAGTTGGAGAGGCTTGGTCTAGGAGATGTAGCCCAGAAGGGGTGAACTACTTTATCATTTTGGTGTCTTTATTTGCTGAAGATGATATGCTAAACAAAACTGATATAAAGTGTTAAACAACAAAAAAAACATAACTTGCATACACACCTAATCACCTATTCAGCTGCAGAAAGTTATTTGTCTTATTCCGCAAGACGTCAAACTTCAAGTATGTGTATGTGAAAGATTTCTAAGTGTGTAATTTGCTATTTCTTTAGGCAGAGCCTGTAGAGGGCCAGGTAGCCTCTGGAACTCATCCTCTCTTTAGAGGTGACAGGTCCAGTGAATGCCCCTACAGTCTATCTCTGTATAAGAAATAGGAAGTTTTCACCTGTTTAGAGGTCACTTGAAGAGTATAGCTCACATTTGAAATTATTGGGAATGGATACCTTGCACCCTTAAACAAGTACAGTCCATTTTCAGATCAATTCAATTGTTAAAGAAATACATTTTTTTTCTTGGCTCTATGAAGATCTCAAGACATATGATACTTCCATCATTCAACATACCATTCCCATGATATCTGATTAAAAGCTCGTGCAACAGAAGTTGAGAAAGATTCATTCGAATTTAGAAAACCAGATCAAATATGAATTGAATAAGCTTCTCAAAGCCAAAATAATTTTTCCTGTAAGGCATTCAAGGTGGGTTTCCAACCTTGTCCGAGTTAGGAAAAAGAATGGTAATATTCGAATATGTATAAACTTTCGCACTCTCAACAAATCTTGTCAGAAGGAAAACTTTCCATTACTCCCTATGGAACAGATACTTCAATCAGTTGCAAGCTCAAAATTGATGTCTTTTCTGGATAGATTTTCATATTATAATAAGATTTTAGTACATCTAGATGACTGGCTAAAGACTACATTTCGAACCAAATGGTGCACCTATGCCTATCAAAAGATGCCATTTGGATTAAGAAATGCCGGTGCAAAATTTCAGAGAGCCGTGGACATAGATTTCAAAGATTTGGTGAACAAATCATTGGTAATTTATTTGGATGACATAACTGTGTATTCCAAAAAGCGCAGTAATAATTTAAGGGATTTAAAACAAATCTTTGAGCGTTGTCAGAGGTATGGAATTTCTCTCAATCCTAAGAAATATTTATTTGATTTGAGTGAAGGAAAGCTCCTTGTATTTATTGTATCCAAAGAAGGAATTCTTATCGATCTTGATAGGATAAGAGAAAATTTTGAAATCCCTTTACCTCATAACAAAAAATCCATGCAATCTTTCCTAGTTTAGATAAATTTTGTCAAAATATTTGTCCCTGAATTTCCACGAAATGTGTTACCTTTCCAATCTAACATTAAGAAAAGTTCTGCTTTTAAATGGGGACATACTGAGCATGAAGCTTTTAATCTGATTAAACAAGAAATCATCAATGGTCCCTCTTTAGCAACCCCAAATTTTTCTAATCATTTCATTTTATATACCTTTGCTTCCAAGACATCATATGCAGCTATATTAACAGAAGTCAATGATGATAAAATCGAAGCACCGATTTATTTTTTTAGCTCAAATTTGCAAGGGGCTAAATTAAACTGCTTAGACATTGAAAAACAAGCTTTTGTTGTTTTCAAATCAATAAAACATTTCAGACCCTTTCTTCTCAAAAATCACACTAAGGTAATAGTCCCATTCCTAGCAGTAAGAAATTTACTGATGCAAAGAGAGGTGGGCAGGAAAAGAGAATATTGGGTAACAACACTGCAAGAATATGACATTGATATTAGACCAGTTAAAACTGTTAAAGGTCAAGGTTTTTGCAGAATGGTAGGAGGAGCATCCAATTTAATAGCCCTAAAAGATTCAGGTGACGATATACAAATATCTAAGGTAAGCCTCAATGATACTGAATCTAAATAGGCTAATATCATATTTTACTTGAAAAATGGATATGCCCCTATGCAACTTAGTTATAAAAGAAAAAGGGCTTTGAGGATAAAAGCTAAGAAATATGAAATCATCAATGATGTGTTGTTTAGGAAAAATTATGATTATGTTTTTCTTAGATGAGTTGAAGAATCTGAGGCAGAAAAGGTTTTGCAGGAACTCCATGATGGACCAGTTGGTGGACATTATGGAGGAGACACAACAAAAAATAAAATCCTGCATGTTGGCTATTATTGGCCAACCTTATTCAAGGATGCACACAAATATTTAAGGAATGTAACATTTGTCAAACAGCTGCTGAAGACAGAGGAAACTCGCATTACCATTGCAGCCAGTCAACATTGAAAAACAATTTGAACAATGGGGACTGGACATAATAGGTGAGATCGTTCCTCACTCTTCAAAGTAGCATAGATATCTCCTTACAACAACTGATTACTTCACAAAATGGGTGGAAGTGATTCCACTTAAGGTAGCCAATTATGAAAACATCATTGAATTTATTAATCAATTTATTATGGCCAGATTTGGTCTACCAAATTCCCTCATGTTTGAAATTGCATCTTATTTCATAGGAAATGCTATGAAATTTTTTTCTCTTAATAGAGGTTTATGATGATTTATATGTCGACAAAGTCAAAACCCCACACACTATCGAGACACTTCAGCCCGAGCTGATGGTTA
The DNA here is from genome assembly GCA_000404065.3 of Pinus taeda. NCBI lineage: Eukaryota > Viridiplantae > Streptophyta > Pinopsida > Pinales > Pinaceae > Pinus > Pinus taeda. The sequence goes on from APFE031642304.1 coordinate 54,607, forward strand.
TGTCAAGTTGTCGTTGTCTTGAGGTTGGTTTCACTTCCGATCAATACATTTTTGAAACACCTGAGTCTCCTCATCGCCCATCTATATGCATTGAAGATCAACCTCACACCCAGATTATGCTTCCTCCACTTGATCTACACGATCTCGTTGCTCATGCATTGGAGGAATCTTACATAGCAAGCACATGTGCACGATGCAAGTTATCTTTGTTTCTTTTGTTTTCTTGCATGTCACAGTCAAGAGTATGCATATGCTTAACAGTTGCACACAGTGTTGTACAACATCATGATAAGTCCACGGATTGCATGTCATGCAATTTCACTCACTTATGTTTTGTGGACGCATCTAAGCTTGGAGTGTGTTTGTTTTCATTGTTATATCTTTCTTGTTTGTTGGTTATCAAAGTTGTGCTATTCGCGAACCATGCTTTCACCAACATGGGTCAACCAATGCATCACTGGCTGCATTGGAAGCATCACTTCATGTAAGAAAACCCATGCACTGTTAGCTTAGGAGTAGGAGTAGTGTTTTCTTTTGGTTTGTTTTCTTGTATGTATGTTTTCTTCTTACCTTGCATGTTTGTTCGTTTGCATGCATGTTTTCTTACTCACTTTGCTTACACATCTAATTCTTCTTTTTCTTTGTCTTGTTGTTTGTTCGCTTATTTACGTCCGTAGGTTAGTTTCGCATGAAACCGTGTGTGAATCTTGAAACATGCTAGGGAAAATACAAGAGGACTTGTGCAGTTATCAATACTTGGTTATCTGTCATCCTCCCTCTGTATGAAGAACTTCTTGTCTTCATTCTGTGATACATGAATGGAAAATACGTGTTGTTCAAAGTAAAGCTTGGTGAAAACACAATGCTTGCGTGCAAACTAGTATCACCTACTCTAGTCGGTTGTTTTTGGTTTAATCCTTGTCAGTTCAGTCAAGTAGAGTAAGGTGAGGGGGAAAACCTTAACAAGCACGTCATAGATATATATAAACTATTTCTCTAAAGGAACAACCTCTTCTGCTCTCAATAAGTCAAGATCCCTCTTCCGCTTCTGAAATGAATAAGTGCTATCCACAATTACCAAAAATGAAAAATGAAAACATGGAAAAGTGAAAAATTTCAAAAAAATGAAAAATGAGTAAAGTGAAAGAAGAGAAAGGCTTCCTATGCAGAGAGGTGATGCAAGTAACTACGCTGGAGTACTGACCAGGCTTGCTGGCAATGGAGCGATGCTTGTGTTCCTGCGTGACTCCACCGGGGTACTGTCAAGGCCTGCTGGCGGCGAATCAACACCAGAAATAAACTAAAACTCTGATGACCATAAAGCTTGTGCACCAATATACCCCTCATTCCCAATCGAAACAAATTTGTTGGCTTGGCTTGGAATGTGTGTCGACCGACTAAGAGATTGGCAGATGCTACATCTTACAATCAAGAAAGTGTGGAAACCAAGGCGAACAGAGAACTGTTACTTTTCACGAACAAGGTCCATTCATAGAGCTGCAGTTCTACCAGTGTCACCAAGTGTTGTAGCGGCTACATCCACCCTCCATAATTTTGACATAGCTTCGTTTTGGAGCCTCCCTACCAACCATCCTTAGCAACATGTCTTGCACTATCAAATACATAGGCTTCATTGGTTTTTTAGTGGCTTTCCATACTGTGCATGTCAATTTGCGTCACTCCTCTCACACGTTACCATTCTGGACTTAAGCTAGTTTCTGTCTGAGCAGCTCCCTCAAAAAATTGCGCAATTATGGAGGGAACCAACCTTCCCTTTGGAAATTGCGCAAATCTACTGGGTAGCCTACTGGGCTCAGAAATTGTGCAATGTAGTTAGATAGGCTTCCTTGAGAAAATTGCATAATTTGGCCCAGCACTGTAGCTCAGCCCAAAAATTGTGCACTTCTAGGCTACAGTCATGTGCTGACCCCAAAAATTATGCAACCGCTTTGGGAAAACCATCCTAGCTCCTCCCAGAAATTGTGAAAATCCCTCTCTTAGTCAAGCAGGTTGTTGCATGTGCATTTAGGTTGACCGATTCCACTTGGGAGCCAGCAAACTTGAATTGCATGCATGGGTTGCTTTTCCTGAAACAACAAAAAGAAACATGAAAAAAGCATCCCTAGATTTTAGGGATATATATTTAGCAGTTGGAGGTTACATGCAAAAATCGTTTTAGAAAATTTTCTCCAAGTGTCACTTTTTTCCTAGATTAGTGGCATGCATGTCATAACCTCAAAATTATTTATTCAACATTTCAGCTTCACATCGATATTGGAGCTCTAACATGGCACAACACATCTAGGAGTCTTTGGCACATCTAGCTCAACTATTTCCTGGTAAGTCCACTTTACTTGTATTTTGCAACATTTCTATCAATTTTTGTGTTTTGGCTTGTGTGATTACTGTCTTCTTGATTTATGTGAATGCTTTCTATCATTTACATGCATGTTAACATGTACAAGCACTGTTTCAGTTTTCGTTTGTATCTCACTATTGTCGCATGCATTACACTATTTTGCATGGGCAGTCGCTGATTCAGCGACTCGTTCACACACATACATGTTTTCCTATTTTTGGAATCTTGCATGGACCCCTGTTTTCATGCATGATCATTCACTTCTGCTTACACTCAGTTTTTCCATGCATTCAAATCTTCATATGTTTTCAGTCCCCAACGACAGGTCTAGGCAACCTTGGCCTAGTCTCTGCGTTGCCCAGACATCATTACACATTTATAAGAGGGAAGGCTCTACCTTCCTCCTAGAAAATGGAAAAATATAGCTAGAAAGTGTCCTCCAGACTTGCTTTGCGCAATTCTGAGATGCAGTGTCTGCTAGCCCAGAAAATTGCACAATGCAGTCCCTAGTCTTGCATGACTTGCCAGCTGAAATTGTGCATTGGGCAATCTCAACACCCAATAGGCCAGTCTGGATTGCACATTGTGCAATTCCAGTAGTCAACTAGCCTCCCAATAGTCTGGACTACCTTTTGCGTAGTTCTGGAAGTTAGTCTTCCAGCCTGCCAATGAAAATTGCTTAATCCTTGCTAGCAGTCTCTTGGATATGTTGCATGTTAGTCCTCAAGTTTGATTTGGTTTTAACTGGCGAAATCCTTTCCATGCATGTTGCCATGTCTCCAGGTATAGTAGGTGTTCATCTGTCTCTTAGCAGTTCAGGATCAATGGCCTCCAAGAGAGCAGGGTCAAAGGACACCAATGGAGTGCAACTAGAGAAGGAGTTGAGTGAGTGTCTATGAGTTTTCTGATTTACGAAGACACCAAGTTGATCATAGACAAAGACACCAAGCTACAATGGAAGGATATTAAGGATACATTCTCAGGCACATTTGGGGAAGATCTTGAAGACTGTAAAGTCTATGTGAACATTCACAAGTCCGACTTGTGCCGGATTGCATGTAGGTTTCCTGCATTCCCATGGACGAACATGATACATTGGATTGTCTCGCACAATGATCCTGAGATGATGGTGTTAAGCAATGTCAGTGGGATGAAGATTGCTATCTTCAGGTCACAGGACTATCAACATATGTACCACTTTCCAAAGCTAGTGATCACCATGGAGACACCCTTCAGCATATTGAGTAGCAATGCTAACTCTAGGGATATCTTAAAGAACTGGGTGAAGGAGCTAGCCAAGTTCAGGATGAAACCAAACCAGATTTACAAGAAGAAGATACTACGGAAGGCATATCAATACTTGGTCGTTGTTTCATGCCACTTATATGGCCAAGAGAGCATGAAGACTTTCCCGCAAACTTGGGTGATCGCGTTGGACCAATTGGCTAGTGAAGGAAAAGCATGCAACTGGTCTGACATGTTGGCTCACAGGCTGAAGGAATAGGTAACAAGAGATCAGAAAACACCCAAAGGTCAACAAGCAAAAATCTACATGTCTGCATACATCTTGGATGCAATCTGTGCCCGTCAGTAGTTTTTGGGCTTAAAGTGGGCATGGACATTGGCGGAAACCTCTGTGAACACTTATTGCAGACTATTTTCCGAATGTAGCTTCTGAGGAGTCATCACACAGTTGTCAGACCATTTTGTCACCCCAGTGTACAATATGATATTTGAGTAGGATCCACCTTGCATGTTGAAGGAAACAATGGAGGAACTGAGTGACATAGTGGATTGGTATGCCTCATCGTTTGGCACCTTCATACGGATGTACATCGCGGAGAAGCCTTCGTATGTTTTACTGAATTTTTCCATGGACAAGATCGTCATGCAGGAAGTGTCATATCACATCTCAGCAAGACGGTCTGCTAGTCTGCATCGGAAGAGGAAGGCACCCTATCCCACTCTTCCATTTCGGATTGGGTTGTACGAGATACAAAATCTTAAGCATGTGGATGTTGAAATAAAAGAGTTCAAAAGATTTACTTTCGGCACCAGAAGCTTCAATCCGTATGACTTGCATTGTTTTGTAAAGGATCATTGCGCGAGAGTACAATTCCCTTGGATCCACGGGGCATGTAATTGGGCTGCGGGAGACTCATGGAGATATTGTCATGGCTTCTTCAGGCCCAATGAACTGGTCGACATTGATGTGGAATGGTTAGCAAAGAAGCATGAAGCAACATCTAGGAGAGCACCTTCAGCAACAACAATAGAGGGAAACATATTTGTGTGTGATAGAGGAATGAGAAATATTGTTGACAACGCAAATGCAAGTTCAGAGCAGATCCACTTTTGGAGAAAGAAGCTTTAGAGATACATGCGAAGAGTTGAAATCGTGACAAGAGGACCGTGCAAAGGCAGAGAAAAAATAGAGGATGAAGGAAATAGTGAGGGAGTTGCATGAGTTGAAGGAGCAACTCTGGAATGAATAAGAGCTGTGAAGATAGGATAAGGAAGCACAATAGGCACAAACATAATGGGGGGTGCAACATGCATAGAAAAATGAAACTACACCCATACATGTAGTAGACTCAATTGGGCAGTTGGCACAAATAAGGCAGGGTGAGCAGTCGCAGGAGAAGGACTTCATTCAAGAGATTGAATGAGAACTTGAGCAGATGGATAGGGAGATGGAGCAACCAGAGTTAGACCAAGACATCAAACTCATGCCTTACCACCAAGAGGTCTATCCACCAACTTCACCGGATCTAGAAGCAGAGCAGGTCCCAAGCGACCAAGGAGATATTGAGATCCCTGGAGACAATCTAGAAGAAGAGATGCACAACATATCATTCGATGAGTTGCAACATAGAGTTGTGTAATTGCATAGAGCGTCTACTTTGGATGTCTGCACATATCCTTCACAGTGTGAGGAATGAGTGATCGTATCCGATGTGCACAAGCATCCAACATCATTGGGCGATGCTACCAAAGCATATGCCGAATCCACTAGCTCGAGTGTTCACTTCTTGATAGAAGAGAACGAGAGAATGATTAAGGAGTTATAGATGGCCAAGCAGGGGGGATAACAGGTCACAACATCTGCCCGAGAAGAGTTGAAGAAGGCGATACTGGATGAAGTATCGTCTCTTGAGATAGTCATGTGGGCATTGTATTCCATATTTGGTACCGTACATAAGGCAGTTGTCCATCTCAATGGTTAGCAGAAGCACTATGCTAGGAGAGCACATATCTTGTCCAACTTGCATACTACTGTTGACCACATGAAAACATGGACAATGAGATACAAGGGAGACCTATTACACTTGCTCAAGATGATGAATCCCACGACGGTTGAGTTGAAGGCACGCATTCGGAATCAGATCCAGAACTATGAGGAAATCCAACAGCTCATCACTAGTTTGTAGGAATCCCATGCACCGATTTTTAGAAGATTGGATTTTGTTGTGCACATGCATGCGATCCCATCTTTTGGGACACTCACCGAGGCAAATACAAAGGGTCAATTCTGACAGGTGTTGGACTCGTTCTTTGACGAGTTGATACGCACAGACACAAGCGTAGACTTGGCGATCGATGCAGACACCATGCATCAGTATGTCGTTAGTCTGGCCGCATTCAACACAATGATGTGCATGTTATCAAAAGAGTTGGATAGAGGAGCCAAAGCAGTGTACCCGGATGAAACAAAGGCAAGAGTTTGTTTCCAAAAATATGTCATCACAAAGTACATGAACACCATCACGGACTACCAAGCTTGGAATCAATTCACCACCATCGACCATCATGAGGATGTCGAAGAGTTGGTATTCCCACAATTTTTCAAGTCATAGTGATGTCTTGAATGGCTTGCTCAAGCCTATTTTGTCTCACATGGGTACATGTGTAGATTGTATTTAACATCTTGTCAAGTGGAATTTCAAGTGTCGATAGTTGAATGTAATAGACATAGAGTAGTTTAAGAGTCATGAGGGTAGGAGAACAGTCACAAAGGTGAATTTCAAGGGTCACCCCACCCTTTGTTGTGTATAGTACCTCATAACTCATTGTATAGGTTTTTGGTCAGCCAATCTTTCGATAGGAATATCTTAGACAAAGCTGGGAGAGTATTGTAACGAGCCTTGGCTTCTCCAATATGTAGAGCTAGTACATCTCTTTGGAGGAGTAGGTCACAGTGATTGTAACATTCCATTATCAGGATGAGTGGTTGGTCATGGTTGTACCATATGATTGGAACTTTCACTTCTTAATACAACAGAGCCAATATGTTTCATGCATATGTTGTTATTGTATTTCAATTAACTTGTTTACTCTAATGATATATGTATTTGTTTGCTTACGCATGTGTGTATAGACTCTTTCTGTATATGTATGTATGAATATTATTGAAATGTGCTATTGGTTTAACCATCATTTTGGATTGTTGGTTCACCTTCCTTCTAGCGTGTGATGTATCTTTTCTCGTGTGTTCCCTTCTAAGCTGCGTGTTCACACAGGTTTCCAAGGGGTGCACTCATACCACCCCCTTGTGTTAGAACCATTCATGCACCTTCCTTGGATTTCTATGCATGTCACACCCTTACTACCAACAAGGAAATTTTACTTGCCTCTACGCTCAACTGCAGTCAAGGTGATACCATACAACCCACTGTTGGGACTCCTACACCAAACGGTCTGAGGTCTAGTTGGGACTTCTTACTGGGGAGATCCCCTGACATGTTGGTGGGTCCAACACCATCAACTCCATCCTAAAGAGCTTCTAGAGTCCCATATCGCCCCATATCACTTTGGGGATGATCCACTTAATAATTCCTAATCTTACATCAACTGCCAAGTCCCTTCAAAATGACCTTAGTTTCATCTAAGTGATCTTGAAGTCACTATATCCCAAGTAATTATTTGGCATGGGGAAACCTATCTGTAAACCCATACATTTAGTCCCTTTGACTCACATATGTAGCACCAAGTGAGATTGGAAATACACCATTCTTTTCTCCTATAACCTTCATCCCTTCTTTCCATAAGAAGATAACTAAGCCATAACAAATTATGACCATACATATCATAGATAGCCATATTATATATAAGTATTTTGGAATCCACTATTCTGAATACACCCAACATGTCCATAATGTTGGAAATACTAAGAGGGGAGGTGAATCAGTATTCCTTTTCAATTGTTACTTTTACTAGTTAGATCACTTATATTTAGAACACAAAATGAATAATAAGAATAAATTCTTTTATTAATTTCTTCAAAAAATCAAGTACAATATATGTAGGTCTCCAACCCTAGATGAATACAATGATATTTAATCTCCCAGGCTCCAAATTGTATTTTCCAAGCACCAACTTGGACTTCCAAGGCTCCAACCTTGTCAATTTTGAGGCACCAACCTCAAGGGCTCCAACCCTATATCTGGTTCAGAATCCAACTTGGTTTATTGAGGACTCTGATCCTCTAGGGCTCCAAGGGCCTATCCTCTAAGGCACCAACCTTGTCTTTTCGAGGCTCCAACCTCTTGGGCTCCAACCCTTACTTTACTTCGTCAAGATGTATTTGGTTATACTTCATGACTCCCAATGCCTTCTTCAACAAGCCTTCTCAATATTCAGTTATGCCTTCCCTTAGTCTCCACATCACTTGATCAATGAAAACATTGATTTTCATATGAAGGTGTCTTCGTTGTTCTTCATGGTACCCAAGCAATTTGTCCAAGGTCACCTAATGATTACTAGTTCATCATGGTCTCCAAGGATGTCTCCAAGACTTCAAATGCTTGGTGATGTCTCAATGTGTCTTCAATACTTCTTTAAGGTCTCCAAAGAAAAGCTTCCAAGAAGTTTCACAACTTTAAGAGATTCTCTACACAAGGGATTTAGTCATCCAAGTTTCTCACAAGACTTCAAGTCTCCTACAACAAGAAATTCTAACAAGTGCTACAAGAAGTTTCCAAGACTACTCCTCAAGTCTACTTTCAAAATAATCACTAGGCTAATCCAAAAAGTGTCCAATAGTCCACTCTAAAGATGTCAGTGGGCTTCTCCAAAAAATGCCATTAGGCTACTAAAAAAAGGATTCCAGGACTGCTTCAAAATATGTCATAGGGATGCTCCAAAAAATATCATTAGGCTACTCAGAAAAATGATTACAAGACTACTTCAAAATATGTCATAGGGCTACTCCAAAAAATGTCATTAGGTTGCTTAAAACAATGATTATAGGACTACTTCAAAATATGTCACAAGACTACTCCAAAATGTCCTCTTTAGTATGTGTGTAAAATAATAAACAACTCCTCTATATTTTCTCTACTATACTAAAATTTCTGCTCCAACGCTGTCCTCAAAGCTTCTCTAAAACTGACTTTTAGTTTGATCCAAAACACCTCCAAAAAGTTCTCAAACACTGCTCCAAAATTCTGCAGTAGTTGTCCCCAAGAACTGCTTCACAATCACTTCAAGAGCTGCTTAAGAAGTCTTCTCACAAGCACAAGCGGATTTTTCACTTCACACAAGTCTAGATTTGTCACTGTTCCAAGGTTTATATGTCACAGATCCTCTGCCCCAGGTCCAAGCATTTAGACGGCACAAGTATGAAATTTTAGGAACATGTCCAAAATTTTAGGCACATTTCTAAAATTATAGGAATAGGTCTAAACCACAGGTCTGAGCTAAGATGAGTGCTTTCTGTATCCTAGTTTGATTCCTTCCATAATTTTGCAAGTTTTTCCTTCTTTACTTGATCCAAAACATAAATAAAAACATGCTTCAAACTATGCATCTATCTTCTTCCTTAGTCCCAAAATTTTTCTCTGAAATTTGCACCAAATTGATGATGAAAATGGAGTGTTGGTCATCATATTTATATAGGTTTTGACTTATTATTAATAGACATGTCTATTGGGTGAAGGGTTATGAGCCTACACAAATCGGCTCACTAGAAGTAATAATTTTCTTAACATAAAAATTCAATTTCTTCCAATCTAAAAGGATTTAAAAGACCAATAATAGCTTGTTGGAAAGAGGAAGAAGTCCTCTATGTCAAGGAATCATTGTAAAATGATGTCTTTAAGAGTTCAAAAAAATAATTTTCTTTATGACTGTTTGGAATTTTTAGTACAATCCTTGGAGTTATTTGAATTTTTCATGTATAAGGTCAATCAGACTAGAATGAGGATTAGGGTAATTTTATTAGGAATTCAAGAGTGGTCTCCAACCATCATTCATATAATAAAATTCCATATTATCAACTGTTTCATTCATGTATAGTCCTTCAATATCAAGGGTAAGGACATCATCCGAGTTCTAGGATTCTTCATCAAGAGTAATAACATCATCATGATTTCTAAGGCTTCTTCATCAAGAGAAAGGATACATGAGGTTATGGTGTCTTCATGGTTAGTTCAAGCATCTAGGAAAAGACATCTTCTTAGTGGCTTGACATCATAATGTCATCATTAATAGCTTTACATCTTCATTAATGGAATCCTTATCAAGCAAGAGGGACTTGTCATCATGAGGAAGTACATCATCATATTATGCATCACAAGAATATTTTCCATCCCAATAATTCCATATTGACATCAATGAAAACGTTGATTAACAATCTCCCCCTTTGTCATTGATGGAAATATTCTTGCCCTTCCAACATTCTCTCCCCCTTTGACATCAATGACAAACATGGTGGCCAAATACTCCCCCTATTAAGCTACTTCTTTTCTTCATCAATAGTAGTTCTTGATAGGTATGTTACTCTCCATGTCATCGTGTTCTTCCTTCTAGAAATGTGGTCCATGATAGATGTGTTTACATTTCTTCATGTAATGAACCAACTCCCCTTGCTTGCATAAACTCCTCTAACTTCTTTAGACAAGAAAGGTTTATGCCTTGTGATCAAGTGGAAGAAATCTTCAACAATAGTCCATCGGATAAGTAAGGAATACTGTTCTTCAATGGAGTTTCTCCCAAGAGATGATCTATCAAAAGATGATTGCCCATGTGTGACTCATCAAGAATTTCATAGGGCCCATTCACAAATAGCTTCTGCAAGAATGATTAAGAATCATAAGCACTTGGAATATCAAGGATGACTTCATCATATCAACAACATGTGTTGTTTTCTGGAGTGATCAAGAGATTTTTAGATCCAATTTGCTTCCTTCTCCATAATTGTGTAACTTTCTTCTCTGGATTGGTTGTTATGGTTTTAGCTTGTTTAGGGACCCAAGTCAAGTTACAATCATGAGCCATATGTCCAATTTTATGGCAATTGAACCACTTCATCTTGTTCATGAATGAGGAATCATGACTTATTCTTGAAACATTTATTATAGGAGATTGACGAGGACCATTATATTTGTCTTTGTGATATTCCCTACAATATTTTGCCATGTGCCCAAATTTTGTAAAAGAATAACAATAACCAAGAAATATATTTTGGTACCTAGGAGATGAATATTTCCTTGATGTACTTCTAAAGTATTTTTTCCTTGGGATTATTTGATGATAGTCATTTCCTTTTGTATTCTTGACACCATCTTCAAGTCTTCTTGGAGTAGGATTTCTTCTAATGTTGTCTTGATTCTTCTCCTTTCTTTTGCTAGGACTGGGAGCATCAACATTCTTTATGGCTTCCTTACATCCTTGTTGTTTGAAGCATTATCATTCTTTCATGATGATTCACCTGCATAGACAAGACCTGATTTATCAAGAAGAGATCTTTGATGACTTAGGATGTCATCTAGGGTTTGAGAACTCTTCAAGTTCTTATTCAACAAGTCAACTTCTTTTTTAAGAGAGATAATTTCTTCTTTCATTTTCTTGCATCCTTCCTCCTTCTTTGATAAACTGATCTCCATTTCTTCCTTCATCTTGGTTGCTTCATATGATTGTGCCTTAAGTGAGGTGATTTCTTCTCTTAACATGATGATTTAATCATCCTTTTATTCTAGTTGGAATGTCATGGCATTTATCTCCTTTTCAGATTCATCAACTTGTCATTCTATGAATGCCAAAGCTTCCATCACCTTCTTAGCTCCTTGTGCTTGTTTCCTTGCTTTTTATAGTTGAGATTTAAGGTGGGAGGCTTCTTCTTTATATTGACCAATCTCCACTTCAAGTTTGTTTAAACTCTTGAGTCTTTTTTAAAGGTGGCTTGACAAAGTTTATTCCTTTTTATTTGCCTTATCCAATTGATTTGTCACGGATATGACTTCTTCATGACACTTTCTTTTGTTTTGATGAAATTCCTCCTTAAGTTTGGTGAGCTCCTCATCTATTTCTAGTACTTGAAGCTTGAAAATGTTAGCTTCCTTCCTTGTCTTGTGTTGGTCACCATCTTTTGATTTCTTATTAAGTTCCCCATTTTCCTTTTTCAAACTATTAATCTCTTCCATGGGAGCTATAAGTTTAGTCAGAAGATCTTCTTTAAAGTCTTCTTTTCTTTCTTTTTCTTCTAGGTCTTCTTTGGCCTTGACGTCATCATTCTTATTTTCAGCTTCCTTGATCGGTTCTGGATTTCCTTCTTGATTTCCATCATATTATTGACTAGTGGTCATGGCCAATGCTCCATTTGAGTGAAGGTCATGAATTTTGTCCCATATACCCTTTTTTGATGAACATTTTTCCAAATTGGCCTTTATAGAATCTGGTAGCCCATTCAAGATTTCCTTCATCACTTTTGCATTGTACTCCTTGGATTCTCTGTTCATCATGTTATCAATAATCACTAATTCCCATACACCAATGCCTTGAGCCATTAAGAAATTTATCATTCTTACCTTCCATACATCAAAGTTTCCATTGAACATTAGAACTTTCTCAATTTGATTGTCTTCAGTTTTCAAGGTTGAGGAAGAGACATCTTTAGGAGGATTGGAGGATTTTTTTCCTTGGTTTTGTCATTTGTTTTCTAAGGATCAACCTTTAATATGTTAGGCTTTGAGTGAAGGTATTGGTTCTGAATCCAATTTTTGGAAATACTAAGAGGGGGGTGAATCAATATTTCTTTTCAATTGTTACTTTTACCAGTTAGACCACTTATATTAGAACACAAAATGAACAATAAGAATACATAAGTTTATTAATTTCTTCAATAAATCAAGTAAATATATGTAGGGCTACAACCCTAGATGAATACACCAATATTCAATCTCCCAGGCTCCAACCTGTATTTTCCAAGCACCGACTTGGACTTCCAAGGCTCCAACCTTGTCAATTTTGAGGCACCAACTTCAAGGGCTCCAACCCTATATCTAGTTCAGGCCTCGACCTGGTTTCTTGAGGAATTTGATCCTCTAGGGCTCCAATCCTATCCTCCAAGGCACCAATGTTATTTTTTCAAGGCTCCAAACTCTTGGGCTCCAACCCTTACTTTACTTCGTCTAGATGTATTTGGTTATATTTCACGACTCCCAATGTCTTCTTTAACAAGCCTTGTCAATATTAAGCTATGCCTTCCCTTAGTCTCCACATCACGTCATCAATGAAAACATTGATCTTCACATGAAGGTGTCTCCGCTGTTCCTCATGGTACCCAAATAATTTTTCCAAGGTCACCTAATGATTACTAGTGCATCATGGTCTCCAAGACTTCAATCAATGGTTGGTGATGTATCAAGGTGTCTTTAATGGTTGTTCATTATTGCTTTAAGGTCTCCAAAGAAAATATTCCAAGAATTTTTACAACTTTAAATATTGTCTACACAAGGTCTTCAGTCATCCAAGTTTCTCACAAGATTTCAAGTCTCCTAAAATAAGAAATTTCAGCAACTGCTACAAGTAGTTTCCAAGACTACTCAAGTTTTATTTCAAAAGAATCGCTAGTCTGCTCTAAAGATGTTAGTAGGCTGCTCCAAAAAATGTCATTAGGTTACTCAAAAAAATGATTATAGGACTGCTTCAAAATATGTCATAGGGATGCTCCAAAAAATTTTATTAGGATGCTCAAAAAAATTATTACAATACTTCTTCAAAATATGTCATAGGGCTATTCCAAGAAATATCATTAGGCTGCTCAAAAAAATGATTATAGGACTGCTTCAAAATATGTCACTGTACTGCTCCAAAATGTCCTCTTCAACACGCCCACAAAAGAATAAACAATTCCTCTAGATTTTATCTTATATACTAAAATTTCTGCTCCAACGCTATCCTCAAAGCTGCTCTGAAATTGGCTTTTAGTCTGATCCAAAACACCTCCAAAAATTTCTCAAACACTGCTCCAAAAGCATGCTAATAGTTTTCCCCAAGAACTCACTTCAAGAGATGCTCAAGAAGTCTTCTCACAAGCACAAAATGATTTGTCACTTCACACAAGTCTGGATTTGTCATTGTTCCAAGGTTTACATGTCACAAATCCTCTACCATAGGTCCAAGCATTTAGATGGCACAAGTATGAAATTTTAGGAACAGGTCCGAAATTTTAGGGATAGGTCTGAAATTCTAGGAACAAGTCTAAACCATGGGTCTGAGCCGAGATGAGTGCTTTCTGTGTCCTAGTTTGATTCCTTCCACAAATATGCAAGTTTTTCCTTCTTTACTTGATCCAAAACCTCAATAAAAACACTCTTCGAACTGTGCATCTATCTTCTTCCTCAGTCCCAAAAATGTTCTCTGAAATTTGCACCGAATTGATGCTGAAAATGGAGCGTTGGATGTCATATTTATACAGGTTTTGACTTATGATGAAAAAACATGTCTGTTGGGTGAAGGGGTATGAGCCTACACAAGTTGGCTCACTATAAGTAATAATTTTCTTAACTTAAAAATTCAATTTCTTCCAATCTAAAAGGAGTTAGAAGACAAATAATAGCTCGTTGGAAAGAGGAAGAAGTCCTCGACGTCAAGGAACCATTGTAAAATGATGTCTTTAAGAGATCAAAAAACAATTTTCTTTATGACTGTTTGGAATTTTTAGTACAATCCTTGGAGTTATTTGGATTTTTCATGTATAAGGTCAATGGGACTAGAATGAGGGTTAGGGTAATTTTATTAGGACTTCAAGAGTGGTCTCCAACCATAATTCATATAATTAAGTCCTTACTATAAAGTGTGTCATTCATGTATAGTCCTTTAATATCAAGGGTAAGGACATCATCTGGGTTATAGGATTCTTCATCAAGAGTAAGAAGATCATCATGATTTATAGGGCTTCTTTATCAAGAGCAAGGATACATAAGGTTATGGTGTCTTCATTGCTAGTTCAAGCATCTAGGATAATACATCTTCTTAGTGGCTTGACATCATAATGGAATAATTAATAGCTTGACATCTTCATTAATGACATCCTTATCAAATAAGAGAAACTTGTCATCATGAGCAAGGACATCATCATATTATGCATCACAAGAATATGTTCCATCCCAATAATGCCATATTGACAACAATGACAACCTTGATTAACATATAACATGCTACATACACATCCAATAGGAGGACATCATTTCTACCTTTACATACCTGATCAGTCCCCCCACCCTTCTCATCATACAATGGAGGGAATATATCATGCTTGGGGGTGTGATGGCTCCATTGGCCACTTTTTATTTTGATTATTATCCACTCTCAGCCTAGGACCAAAAGGTCTAGGTAAGGTCAATTATCCTTTCATCCTTTGTGTATTTTGTCCTACCAGCCTCTCTAATGAGTCATATACACTTCACATATAACAGATGATTGATACCATATATTACAAGATTCTACTCTATGTGATGCCACACTTACCACCCAGTCCCCAAGTCTAGATTGGTGGGAGGGATGAATCTAGACCTCCTCTAGTCATTCATTCCTATATTCTTTATTACATTGCACTTATATAAAAGTATCCTTAATGCTTCATGGAAAAAGGTCTATCTTGGTGGGAGGGATGTCTCTAGATCTCCTCTAGCCATTCGTTCATATATTCTTTCTTACATTGATTCTTCACCAGGAGATATTTTTCCATGAAGCATTAAGGCTATTCTTAGATAATTATGATCACCTACCTGAAAGTCACACATCCAAACCAAATTGTCTATTTATATTGTTAAATTGTGCAACTAGGATCAAATTCCACCTTGGAAAACTCATTAGATAGAGATGGTGATTGCATTGTATTCTACTTTTTGAGAGGACCAAAATCGATCTAAATATCATCTCATTCAGACAAGTAGAAGTTGGAATTTTAATTTATGTACCCACATGTTCTTATTGGGTCAGATCGACCTCAACATCAAATGGACACCCATGAAATCCTATAAATACAAGTGATATCAACTGCATTTGGACACCATCATAGGACATTATTCTATTTTATTTCTTAGTCTAGGCTCGCACAAGTCCGAGGCAAGTCCATAGAGGAATGGGTTTGCTCTGAGGTGAAACTACAAGGTCTGAAGCTCACACATTAGTTCTAGGGTTTTGGGCCTTAGTCATTGGGACACCATAGGAAGAAGTCAACTGTGGTTGCTCACACAAAAGCTCATCCATGTGACTGGAGCCTTCCAGTCGCATGGACAACTCTCCATCCATGGGACTGGGAGTTAGGGTTTCAGAACCTCAGTTGCTCACTTGCCATAATCTAGCTCTGATCCTAGTCGCTTGCATGCCAATATTAAGGGAGAAAATGAGTTGCTAAATTTGCTCATATGACTCCTCCATGTGAATAGGACCTAGAAGTTGAAATTTTAGTCTACCAATTTTTTCACTTGTTGATCACAGAGTTCGATAGTTGACCATAGATACTGATAATTCATTACAAGTTTCTGAATGATGGTTTTGAGTATAAACATGTTTGGGTTTATTTCATAGATATTGGTTAGCTGATTTTTGCTGTATAGTTGTATGGATGAAGAATTATGGATCATTGTACTCTCTCTTTGCTGAAAATTTTATCACAATCTAATAAGAAGAAAAATTTGGAAGGGTTTTCCCACTTGTGGGGTTTTTCCCTGATCTCCGACCAATCCTGGTGTCTCTATGTGTGAATTCTTTTCTTCTAATGTTCCTTTATGTTATGTTGCATTAATGATGATATTGTTCTTTCTATATATTTGCATATGTTGTTGAATAACATAGTAAATTTGAATAATTTTATGATGTCATGGAGTGAAATTAATAAGGAAATGCTAAAATGCAATTATGAAAGCAAAGAACAATATAGCCCTAAGAAAAATTAACATGGTATTAGATATGGGCTAAAGAAAAGTCATTGAGATCACCTCAATAGAGAAACCTTTGATGGAAGCAAGAGAATATGGAGGGGACCTAAAAGAATACTAGGGATTGAAGGAAACCCTAGGCAACCCATGTATTAGGGTTTTATGGATATTATGAGGTTATGGTTTGATAGAAACTATGGTTTATGGTAAAGAATTGAGATATGCAATCTAGAAACCCTAGCATGGTCAATAGGAAGATGTTCAAGCACTTATGGTTGTGTTGGATTGTGGGAGACTGACCTAGGTTCAGCGTTAGTTAGCCAAACAAATCCCTACACTACTGGCCCTTTCAGCATCAGCCTGCAGAGTACAGACTGAAGTCTCACTCGAAGCAGTATGGGGGGATGCTGGAACCAAGTTTCGCACCCTTGAGATGGTTGTGATGTCAGTTTATCTCAGCTATACTTGCCTGTGCGCAAGTTTCTTAGCTCTTTATTCCACCCTTCAGTACCTTCGCAGAATGGTACAATTGGCTTCCACGTAGCCCTAACCACGGGCTGAAGTCCTTTCACACTGCTAGGGAAACGAACTTTGGTATCTCCCAAACTAGGCTAAGTGTCTTCCTTATCTTATTAGAGATCTTAGTTAGCTTCACGTAAACAAATGTTCTTACTTGCATTCACTTAACCAATACATGTACATACATTCGTGCATCATGTAAGTGTTATAAGTGAAATTCATACCTAATATAACATATGCATAAACAGGAAATAAAGACGCATAAATTGTAGAATACTTCTATATATTGATAATTTTGGACAATTAAAGACAGGACCTGCCCTGCACACTCAACTGCAGGAGTCCGCGCACTCAGCTACGGACTTTTAGGCCTCTGCACACTCAGCTGTAGAGCCTCTACCTACACTACAACCCAAACTTAGACCTCTTCTCTAAAGCTATGACTCAATCCTTCATGATTATTGATTCGTATCTTCAAACTACTGAGAGATTAGCTCTATTTATACAATCCCTTTTACACTAGACATTACATTAAGGGCATACAACCCTATGACTCTTTAACATCTACGTGCTCCATGACCACAAAATTTGGAGTCTTTACATTTGGATTACAAAATTGGACCAAAATATGGGATTTTAGCCTCAAAGCTGCCCTTGGGGGATCTCGCACCCAATAGGCCCCCAGAACAAACATCGTGACTCACCCTCGAGTCACTCTGCAGGTGCAGATATCTTAGTGCGAAGACCTCCTAGCTCCGTTTGGATCACCAAAACCTCAGCAACGCACTGAGCAACCACCTGCTGGACTTCTTCTACTCATTGCTGGGTGACTGCTGCTGAACTGCTACCCTGAATCTTCTACTGAGCTGCCTGTAGTTGTGTGAGCTTTCCTTCAATGGAGGCTATGATCACAGAAGCCTCGTCTATCCATGTCTGTAGGCTTACTTTTAAGACCACTTCTTTATGACGAGCAACATCCACCTGTTCCTTGAGTGCCTTTGTCTCCTGCATTCGTGCAAGCCTCTGTGTAAGGGAAACTGTCTGCACTGACCCTTCGACCTCAACATATTTTTGTTGTAGCTTGCGCACCTCTATCTCTAGGTGCTCTACATTCGGGTCCTCCTGTAGGGTGGTTAGGACCTCGAATGATTGTTCAAAAAGATTCATGCAATCTATCATTGCACTATCAACCGCCACTATTTCTATTGTAACAATGGTGGTACAATGTTCCCTGACTTTCAGCGGAGTTGAAGGCTAGGCCCTCAACTGCAATTCTGTGATTTGTAGGTTCAACTCCAACTGAACCAGGGCCATCTCTGCTCGAGTGTCACACACCCCTGTGGCTAACTTGTGGATGCGTGCCTCTACTAGTTCTTCTGCCTGAATTTCCAACTCTGGGACCATTTGGTAGTCTTCCTCCACTACCTGCATGAGCTGCTTATTCTGTTCTACTGCCTCATTGTGACCCAACTTCTCGATGTTGATGTGCTTCTTTCTCATCACCTGTAGAGCGGGACTCTCCCGGGCCTGAAGTTACGCGGTGACTCCATCGTGCAAGAGGTAGAGCATCTCCTGAGGGAGCATGGCCATACTCAATCCTACCCATTTCAAGCTACTGACCGTGGGCTTGTCGGCCTCATTCTCTGTAGTAAGTGCCCCGTTTAGTAGCACTATTGTGTTGGTCACCCTTGTGTGTAACATCTCCTTGGGAGCTGAAGTGCCGATCGCGAGGCTAGTGGACACTGTGCTAGCCTGTGGAGTGCGAACCTGCAACTCCTGTAGCTTTTTCCAAAGAGCCCCCAATACCAACTGCTAATTCTTTTCGAACTATTGGAGGGCCTCCACGGTGACATCCCTCCCCATTTCTTCGATATCATGCAAATCTCCCTCAGTGAGGGTGATTGGGTCAAAGGATGTCTTTGATGCCTTGGTTTTCTTTTGTGGTACTGCCTACTCTCATGGTCATGGATGCTTGAGTTGGGTGGACATGATCTGTGGGTCCAAGCCACCTTGTTCTATCTCTGTTTCTACCTCAGTTTCAAGTGAAGGTGGCTTCTGTCCTTCGTGCTCTTCTCCTCTTGTTTTCTATTGTTCTACCAATTTTGTGGCGTCACACACTTCTTGGGCCTTAGCCTTTGCTTCCTCTTTTCTTCACTCTTCCACCAGCTACGCCATTCAAAGCTTTGTTTGTTCCTTCTTGCGCTATGCAGCGGACTTGTCCATTTCCATTGTAGAGCCTGCTGGACTGTGCCAGTCCGGCGACTAAGACTCAAGAACTGTGAAAATAACATCATTAGTCACCATATATGGTAGGTTATGCCATGTCTTCGTAGGGTCCTTCTGTGCCCTGATAAAGACATGGTGGAAATCTACTTTGAACTCCACAAAGCTCTACAAACTGGCATATGCTATGGGTGACAACCATGGCTTGAGATTGATCCCCATATGGATACTCATCTCCATTGAGACCCAAAAGATCTTACTTTCTTTGATACACTGTGCGTCCTTGGTCACCCACAACAAAGCATAATTCACTGTTTCTGGAAGGTCTGACATGACTGAAGGGAATTGGCTTTCTTTTGGCAGCTCCCATGCCACTAGTACAATCGACAATAGGAGCCACGCGTAGTGAAATGTTTTACCCTGCTCCTGAGCCTCACGACAATTTATAAGGAACTCGCTGCATAGATCATTCACCCAGTTGAACTAGACTCCTTCTGTGCATTGGGCCGCTAGCGCAATCACAAGCATAGGCACCTCATCTATGCGGCACTTCCGCATCACTTTTCTTGCTAAAATTTGTGTTGCAACCTTGAATGCAGGGTTGTTAATGATGGAGATGGAATATCCTCGCTTCTTCTTCTCCAACTTGAACTTCTTCTTCATCGCTTCTGCGAGGGCCAACTCGCCACCTTTTCCTTCTGAAATATTAGCTGGATCCTCCCCTAAGTAAGGCAGCCGTGTGATTCGATGAATCAAGTGGTCTGTGATGGGAATGGGCTCCTCCAGCCACAAACACCCATCATGCACCAAGAAGAGTAGCTACCTGATGAAGAAGACGGTCACTGGGGCGCGGTGGTAATGCGGCACCCAGAGTAGGTTTAGCAAGCCGGCGGTTTTGCCCAACGAGTCAAGTACTCCGTCACAGTGATAATGTACCTCGCGCCTGTCTTTCCTTGAGGCTGAATGGGTCCTACAAAATCTATTGCTTACTTTTGGAAAGGTTGCAATGTCATTTGTGGATTCATAGCCATTTCATCCCTCCATGATGGCCTACCTGTTATTTGACATACATCACATTCCTTGCAATATGCTTTTGAATCCTGATGAAGGGTTGGCCACCACAACCTTGCACGTAGAATCTTCTACGCACTTTCTCTCCCTGCATAATGTCCTCCCACAGTGCCTCCATGAGTGTCTGTGAGGATGTTGCTTCATTCAAACTCAGGTACATACCTTCACAATATTTCATCATTCCCCATCTTGTATAGATGCCCAGCAATGACAGAGAACTCTGCTGCGCGCACCACTAATTGCTTCTTTTATTGGACAAAGTATCCTTCCAGTTTAGTTCCACTTGTTAGAAAGTGTATTACATCCTCGAAATGTCCATCCGCGATGCGCACAACAAAGAGCTGTGCATTAGGTAATCCTTCATCCAAATTAGTAGGCTCCTCCCCTGTTTCGATCCGCAACAGATGGTCAGGTCCCGTGTTCAACCATCTAGGCTTCAAAACAAATTCAAAATCATAATCTTGGAAAAATAAGAGCCATCTACAAATTCACCCCACCAACACAGGGTTATTGACCAGGTACTTCAATGTGGAGTGGTACATATACATCTTAAAGTGGCCTCCTAGTAGGCAGTGTCAGTACTTTTGGAGCTTGTACACCATAGCTATCCCCTCGCACTCAGTGGTGGAATAGTTCTTCTCTACTTTGGATAGTTTATGGCTTGCAAATGCGATAGGGTGGTCCAAGTCTTCTCCACCATCCTGTGCTACTACTGCCCCCAGTGCTATACACGACGCTTAGACATGTACATGAAACTCTTTCTTCCAGTTCGTGAAGACTAGAATCAGTGCGGTAACCATATTTTATTTCAATATATCCAAGCTTTTCTTGTAGTCATCGTTCCAGCATAACGTGACATCCTTCTTCAACAATTTTTCCATTGGCATGGTGATCTGGGCATAGCCCTTGATAAACTTCATGTAATATCTTGTATGTCCCAGAGTAGCGCGCAGTTGTTTCACACTCCTCAGCAATTCCAAGTTCAAAATCACTTCGATCTTCATGGGGTCTACCATCAGCCCTTATCTGCAAACCATATGCCCCAATAGGTTCCCAAAAGGAATGAAAAACATACACTTCTTGAGGTTGAGTGTGATCTAGTATCTTCGATAGGTATCCAACATCAAGCGCAAGCTCACTACATGGCACTTAACCAACCCAAATACAGTCCAGTCATCAAAATAGACCTCCAAGAACTTATGAATAAATTCCTTGAATGTCGCAACAACCATGCGCGAAAAGATAGCAGGTGCATTCCTTAATCCAAAAGGCATTACTGTATATTGAAAGAACCCCACTGGGTTGTGAAGGTTGTCTTTCTCTTATCCTCCGACACGATTTTGATTTCGTGGTACCCAGAGAACCCATCAGTGAAGGAGTATGCTTCCTAGCCACCTATATTGTCCAACACTTCATCCATGAACGAAGTTGGGAAAGGATCATGGACACAAGCGTCATTCAGTTTTCTGAGATCCACACATATCGTTATCTCATCCTTCTGCTTCTTCTCTTGCACAACCATTGGGCTTACCCAATCAGATTCCTCCACAGGCTCAATGATTCCTACTGTTAGCATTTTGTCTAGCTCTAAGTGGACTTTCTCCTTGTATTTTGGGTTTAGGCGGTAAGGCCTTTGCTTGACTGGCTTCACGTCGGGCTTTAATGTGATCTTCATCACTCCTAGATCTCCGATTATTCCTTTCAAATCCATAAACTTGGTCGGGATAAGTTATGATATTCATGGAGTAATTTAGCGACCTTACTCACCGCCGCGTCATCCTATTAGTCTCTAATCTTTGTGAATTTGGGTTCTGCCTTTGTACCAATGTTCACCTATTTAGTTCTCACTGGCGTGGTTATATTAGGGTTCTCAATTTGTGGTCCTTGAACCTTGCGGTGGCCTTTTATTTTTGGAATGTTAATCTTCCACGGGTCTTTGTCCTCCTCTTAAGTAGTCACAATATAACATTCGAGCGCACGACTCAGCTAAGTAACCCATTCAGGCTGAATCAGGTCTAAAGGATCCTGCGGTATCCTAAAGATGGTTGCTTTCAACTGTTGTAGCGCTTCATCAATACTGTCATATCCATCCTCAAAACTAAATGTCATCATGAATCCTTCACGCAAGATATCCCATTCACCTATTCCATGGCAGAGCTTTGTTTCTATATACCAATTCATCGGGATAACATCCAAGGTATGACATAATAGGTGTACCCACTCAGGTTGTGGCTTTTCTCCATGGGCTTGCATCCATTTGGCCAGATGAGCACGTATATCATCCTGTCCATCATACTTGTCTGTCAACCGCATCTTAGGTTTCCCAAATCATGCTCTCATCATCCTCCTACATTTGCGCCAATCATCAAAGCTTCCCTTATGCGTACCCACCATCTTGTGGGTGTAGAACACAGTGCCCATTCCAAGGCCTGGAAGCATTGCCTTTCTAGCACCTCCATTTAAAATGCATCCAAAAAGATATCTACCTCATTCATTCCATCATAAGTAGGTAAATTTCTTACCTCTGACAACACACAGTGCAGCGACTGGGTCATCATGCTGCAATTCAGCGTAGTTACTTCATGTAACCGATTCTTCCAACATTCTATTTCTTTGTCAGAATCTGCAGTCTAGGAATTGTTGCAATCCCATGTAGTCCGTCCATCCGTGGTGGGATTCACCCAGTCTTGGTCTCGCGTTGTTATCTTATAGATGCAGTCCAGATCATCATCACTTCCATAATCGCGGACTGGTTTTGTATAACGCGATCCTTCAACAATATCCAAGGATATTATTACGTGCAATGATTTCTTCTCAAGGGTCATATTTTGCTTCTTCAAATTGATTACCTCGTTCATATCAGTAGCCCAGTCAATTCCCAGGAGTGGAGGGTAGGGATTGTTGTCATCAACAATCTCTATTACTTCAAAGTCTGCTAGTGCGGCTCGCTCCCTCAATATCCATGGTCACTCCCTTCAGCCACCCCATGGGTATAATTTTCTACTGATTTGCCATCCTTAGCTGAATCAAAGACCATTGCAGCATAGGTTTCCCCATTTGCTCCCAATTCTGCTTCGGTAGTACATTCACATGTGCTCCCAAATCTAGAATGACTTGATCCATTTTGTATTCTCCAATCTATGTAATGAGTCTCATTTCACGCCCCATCCTTGTCTTATGCTTTCTGATATTTCACACTACGCATGGTTCACCTGGTGCAGTTCTAGTGCATCTAGTGATGAGTTCTTGTAGCCCTTTTACAGCCTTACTGTCCTACAGTAACTTCATACAAGTTTCCAGGAAAGTTGTGAGCATAGAGGGGTCCATTTCTGACTAAGGATTATCTTTGCTTCCTGAAGTGGAGGCCTTAGTGAAGCTCTTCTTAGGCTGCATGAATGCTTCACGAGCATACTCCAAATCGAACTTAACTCCTTTTGCCGGGGCTTTGTGAACCCAGGTACTGTCTTCTGGCTATTTCCCCTTGTCATCTCCCATCGCGATTCCACTTCGAAGCACTATATTTACATTTGGATCTTCCTTGTGTGGCTCAAACATCATAACATGTAGAATCTAAGTTGGGGGAGGTGGTAACACCCCTTTGTCACGTATCGTAGCTATCAACATAGGACAATCTTCTGTTTCATGATCAAACAACATGCAATACTTGCATGATGGGTGTGTTAGATTAGTGAAATCGTGGGCATAGTGTCCCGATCCTCCGCAATTGTAGGAAATCAATTGTCTGAGACCTTTACCAGGTCCTCCTTCACCTTGGCCTCGTCTGCGCCCCTGAAATCCTGTCCGTGTCATCCCTGCATTCCGCTCAAGGGGTCACGTTTCCGCCTGGACCATGTAGGGGGGAGTTCTATCCATCATCAATTCATAACTCCTCCAAGTACACTCATCATGTCCTATCGACCTACAAAAGTTATAGAGCAACTGTTGCGGTGTTTGCACATACTTCTGTAGTAAGTGACAATTATCTGTGGTATGTTCTCTGGCTACTTGACAGATAACACACCATAAGGAAGGCGCCGCGCTTGGTCCCGCTTGTGCTTCTAGCCTTAGAGGCATCAGTCCTCCTGCTGCAAGGTAATTTGTGAAGACTGGGTAGTGGTATTTGTCATGACCTTAACTCTTGCATTTCAAACACCATACCTCTTTGCGTACCTCTCGCCGAATCGTCCTATCCTGCTTCAAGCTTTGCATCTCAAGACATAGATTCTTCAACTGAGTGTGGATCTGCTAAACTCCTAGATTAGGATCTTACATCAAAGTCTCATGTAGTCTCATGGCAATCTCTAAGGCCTCTACCTGAGTTATCATCTTCTGTTGCAACAACACACTCCTTAAGTGTGGTAGTAACGAAGCCACAAACCACTCGCGATGTTGTCCATTTGTCAAATTCATGTTGGCTTCGCGAATTGTACATTTCAGCCTCTGATCCAGTTCCCAAGGCGTCTCACCTGGTTTCATCGCGATATCCTTGAATGCCACAATCAACTATGCTTCAGATTTAGGCTTGCTAAATTCCCTATTTAGTGCTGCTTGGATGTACGCTACTCTAACATTCGAGTTATTGTTGGACTACTTAATATACCAGATGAGCGCGCGATCCTGCAAAGCGCTAACTAGTGCCGCTTTCTTTATATGGTCATTTGTAAATCCTTGAGCTTCCCATATAGCCCTCATAATGAACCATAATTGGTTTGGGTCCTCATTTCCTAAGCCCCTGAAAAAAGGCAACTTCACTGTGTTTTCCATACTGAATCATAATGGAGGTGGTACGGGTGAAGTTGGAGGTGATGGCGATGAAGGTGGAGGTGGTATTCATGGAAATCCTTGTCTTATCAACTGAATAGATCTTTGTGGAGAGACCTTCGTGACCCCTTATTCATCCCCTCGCGGAGGTGAAATCAAGGGGCTATGCTTTAGGCCCTTATTTCCTTCATTTTTGTAAAATATTCCGCTTTGCGTAGTCCTGAACATCAAGGTAGCTGCATAACCCGTTTTTCGCACAACACCATTTTAATCCAAGTATTCAATGATTTTACGTACTTACCTCATAGTCCTTTGAAAAAGCGTCACTCTGCCTCACTATAGCTGACCGAGGTGTTGACTGCGAATTCAATCACAAATCCTCCTATGATGCAATCGAGCCAATGATCGATAGCACGGGTGATCTTATCCTCTGATGCTTCCAACCTTCGCACTAGCTCTTGGGTCCACACAATAGGATCTTCAAGTTTCCACCTTCCTTGGCTATCTGCTAGCTTTGCGATCCACTCGTAGCTCAGTAGGAAAGGAGGCAAAAAAGATTTCATAGATTTCCGTATATGGGTATTGGTCCAACCACTGTTCTTTTGACAGTCATGGTTTTCTTTTTTCTTGTGCCGCAAACTCATGAATCCTTTTGTCCAACCAACCTTCGATTTCTTTCTTAGTTGGATTCCAGTGATACAACATCACACATCTCTTATGCAGATTCCAGTCCCAGCAACGGAACCATTTGTTGGCTTGTGGGGGCCTGACCCAGGTTCAACATTAGTTAGTCAAACAAATCCCTACACTATTGGCCCTTTTGGCACCATCCCGCAAAGCGCGGACTGAAGTCTCACCCGAAGCAGTATGGGGGGATGCTGGTTCTGCACCCTTGAGATGGTTGTGATGTCAGTTTATCCCAGCTATACCTGCCTGTCGGCAGGTTTCTTAGCTCTTTGTTCCACCCTTCAGTACCTTCACGAAAGGATACAATCGGCTTCCGCGCAGCCCTAACCAGGGGTTGAAGTCCTTTCACGTTGCTAGGGCAGTGAACTGTGGTATCTACCAAGCTAGGATAAGTGTCTTTCTTATCTTATTATAGATCTTAGTTAGCTTCACATAAACAGATGTTCTTACTTGCGTTCACTTAACCAATACATTTACATACATTCGCGCATCATATAAGCATTATAACTGAAATTCAAATCCAATATAACAAATCCATAAACAAGAAATAAAGACGCAGAAATTGTAGAATACTTATTTTTATTGATAATTCCAGAAAATTACAGACTCAACCCGCCCTGCGCACTCAGCTGCGGACTTTTAGGCCTATGCGCACTTAGCTGTAGAGCCTCTACCTACGCTACGACCCAAACTTAGACCTCTACTCTAAAGCTATGACTCAATCCTTCATGATTATTGATTCGTGTCTTCAAACTACTTAGAGCTTAACTTTATTTATACAATCTCATGGCCCGTAGACCATGGGTAGATCTTTTACAGCTGACATTACATTACCAAAATAAGGGTGGACAACCCTATGACTCTTTAACATCTACGTGCTCCGTGACTACAAAATGCAGAGTATTTACATTTGGATTACAAAATTGGACCAAAATATGGGCTTTTAGCCCCAAAAATGCCTTTGGGGGATCCCACGCCCAACAGATTGATTTGCTGAAACCCTAGATGGGATAGTCTCTATTAGGCCTAGTTGGTTATGAAGTTGGAACATTGAAGGAAACATTGTCATATGGACGATGGATAGTGATGGCTCTTGAAGGTTGGTTCAAGAGGGAGATGATAATCTCTTATTGAAGATAAGTATTCTTTTAATACTCCTTTATGCCTTTACTTTTATTTAGACTTATTGATATGATTATTGTTTTGATTATTATACTTCGTGCATGTATATTTGAGTATTTAGATGCTTATAACCTCCTAATGAGTTGTAAATTATTTTTGGGGATCAATGCTAGTGCAGGAAGAGAAGAACTAGTGTTGGAAAAGGCAAGAAGGAACTTAATGAAAAGTTGACAATATGCTACAATTGCATATGTAAACTAAGAAGGTGAAAAACTATGTGGATACTTACAAGTATGCATGATGTATTTTCTCAATGATATGTCTCAACTACAATATTTAATGGAAAGGTAAGTTCTAGGGTGTGATGAATATCACCTTCAAAAATGATTCATGCATATGAAAGTTTGATTCATGATACTCTTGATGAGATGGTGTACTTGATAGTGAACAAGTATCTTACCTTTTTAGATATGATGAACTTATTGATCCTTTGATTCTACTTAACATTTATCTTTAATATATTGGTATAATTGATACTTGGCTTGCATATTTCATTATAGACATAATGGATTCTGTAAAGAAGTCTAGCTCACTGATTTTTTTTCCACTGGAAAAATCGTAATCTTTCATTAAATTTGAAAAATTACATATTGTAGATGCAATTGCATATGATGTATCTTTCTAGCCCCTGAGGGCTTAGTCAAAATTGTGAAGTTCACCAAAAACTATGTACTGTTCAGATTCACCATGCAGGGTATTCATTCAAATATAATAGGAGTCTGTTATAAGACTGTACATATGCCACACAGGGCATTTAGAAAACACATAAATATATCCTGTAAAATGTATACAAAGTTGTCAAAATTAAACATTTCTCAAAAAATACCAATAACCAGTGATCAAGGGCTCTCTGCCCTGTGGTAGTGCTGATCTATGTATGGGCGATGATAGTAATGGTATTCATTTTTCCCCCGCTGTTCCTAGATCATCCACTCTCCTCTGGGAAGTGGCGTGGCCTCCTTGGATAGCCCGTCAACACAGTTGTTATTTTCCTTGTAAATATGATTGCATGTGATGTTGTTAAATTATGCCTTGAAAATGTTAACTTCGTCCAAAATATCACCGAGTGTGTGTATGTGACAAGCAATAATATTATTGAACCAATGAATAATGATCATTGACTCTCTAAAACTATTTAAGCTCGTGCAGTTATGTCCCAAAGAGAAATGCAGGAGGTGTCGAAGGGTAATGAGTTCTGCAAAACTATTAGTTCCAACTCCTAGACCCATATTTACTTTTTAGTAATGCTGATCACTTAAGTATAGGATGAAACCACCACCACATCCCTGTTGATTTGCTGTGCCATCGAAATACGCCCAAGGTGAATTTTTATCAATGTGAGGAGGGGCATGAGGCCTTCGGGATCTAGTTTGTTGAGGTTCAGGCATCTCATTATATGCTGATACAATACAGGCCGCAATGTGTGGCCAGTACACAGGTCTGTTGTCGAAAATAGAACGGTTCTGAGCCAGCCAGACATGCTAGCTGATAATTAGAGGGAGACTTTGAAGTTTGGAACACTTATGCTGATTGAACCAACATTCCCACTGATATATGGTAGCTTGATTCTATTGATAATGATAAGCATGGTAAATATGATGATAGAAGTATAATAATGACATTGATATTCATGATCTTCTTGTTGACCTTGGTGAGTTAGTAATTATGTCCTATAGTAAATATGGATGACTTCATTTGGATTAATCTATTTAAGTGATATTGTGTTCATGATATTCGAAGTATGATGTCACACCTGTCAGCTTCCCTAATCATATGACTCTAACTCTTGATGAAAGTTTGATACATAAGTAGTTGATGCTGACATGTTATGTCTGTTATGAATATATGCATTAGAACCTGATATAGTTTGGTTTCATGATCTAACAATTATATTAATGCATGAAAGTATTATGATAGTCAATTTGATGTTTTAAATAATGATGACTAAAGTGTCTTCCCATTCAGAGGGAAAATCTCTTCATAAGTTTCCTACATATATTGTCATTTGCATTAGTGTATAAAAGATTCTTTATTGTTGAAGTATGATTTCTGGACATGAATGGATAAATATCTGATATGGCTGGTCTACAACAAGTTCTATTATGAGGGAGAGAGATATCCTTACTCTAAGCCTCTCCCACATGAAAGAAGTTCTATGACAAAAAGTGAAGTCTTGTGCTAGTACACCTGAAGAATGAAAATCCTACAGTCATGGATAAAATAACAGGGAAGTTTGACTTGCTATGTTGATTAAACTTGTGTTTCCAGGTAAGTGAAATATACATATTCATATGCCATCTTGATTTGATTATTAAAGCTAGTATATAACAATGTTTGATAACAATTACAATAGTTTGACAAGATTTGGCTTATTGATGGACAACATTGGAATCTTACATGATGCCTTATAATGATTTATATATTGAAATATGTTTTGATCTATAGAACTCATTATGATAACAAATTTGGGCTTTGATTTGGTAACTAATGATTGGACTTGATATCTAATAATTTGCCTTGATGGCACTATTGGTGGGCTCCAGTATTGCAGCAATAATGTTGCAACTCCTGGGACTCCCTTCTTTACTTTTATCAACCCAGTAGTTCATAACAAACTTGGAAGCGACGATGCTATATGCACAAGTACTAGCTCTTGCCGCAGGCGTCACTGGATCAACTGACACAAGTTTTCTAGGAGCTTAAGACAACTTCTATGAGCTCTTAGAAGAAGCTTTTAATTGTGATGGAAAAAAGCTAACTCAAAGGAGGCTAATCTACTTGCAGAAAGAAGCTAAATGCTAAAAGGAAATGCAAACCCTAACAAACCCTAGTTTTACCTACTAATACTACTAGTGAAAGAAAAAGGATGAAAGATACAGAAATGGATGCCATTGACTCTTGGGAAGGTAAAGTGCATGTGTCTAAGCTACTTCTGAAATGAAATATGAAAAGGAACATCTTTTTGTATTTTTGAGCAATTTTGTAAAATTATTATGCATGTGCCTTAATTGCTTTTGACTGTGCAGAGGTTGATTGGTGAAAGGAAAGGGGTAGGTGCTTGTAGGAGGTTGGGAAGGCAAGAAGAGGGCCTAAGGGGTCCCTAGCACCCTTCTAGAGAGTTTCGCAGTGTTTGGATATTGAAAAATCGCTCTCGTGAACTTCTACAGGAAGTCTGCAAGGGCTCTACAGGATGTTCTGAAAGGGGATTTTGGAGGGTTGATGGTGGAAGAAAGGTGGAAAAATGGAGATGGATGTTGGATGAGGATGTGAAGAGGTCTAAGACCTGGTGAATGAAGCTGAGGAGTGATTACGGTGGTTGGATTTGGTTCAAGGACGGAGGGAGCAAGGTTGCACAAAGGTATGGGAATTAGGTCAAGTCGGAAAAGGGTGGCAAATGAAGGGGAGGAATCTAAGTTAGGGGGTTGGAGTAGGTTTTCTGATGGAGGAAGGGTAGGTAGGAAGGTATCACAGGTGTTTTGCACACTATTTTCCAAAACTGACCAAATAAAGACTATGCAAACCAAAGATATAGCTATTTTGACCTAATTTGACCTAGAAACCAGCAACCATGATGAACATAAATTTATTGGTAGAAAATCATGTAAGATAACTATGAAAACTAAGCAAGAATGGATCTAAGCATGTAATCACAACTGGTACCAACTTTTGCAACTAAGAATCTAACACTAGCAATTGCATGAAGAAGCAAGAATAATGTTTTTTTGGCAGCAAGGATGCCTTGGTCTCAACTCATGGTCCCAAGGAGGGAGAGGTGAGATCAAGGGTTGCTTGATGGCCTTTTGCGAAGAAATTTTCTGTTACCAACCTATCAAATCAATCTGAAACATGAAAAGCTATTTCAATCATCAAAAATGACTTAGGTAACCAAGCAAGATTTTAATCTACTAGCAAAAATTATTCTATGAATACATCGAAAACATATAAAAGTACACAGAGGAGGTCCTGGAACTTGGGTTGGGACAACCACAAGAGCTACAGGCTCCTAAGAGGAAGCTCAGAGCTAATGCAAAGTGAAACTAATCTCCATTACTCAGAAAATAACCATGTCACAAAAATGTTTACAGCAAAAGCTCCAAAATGGGTTGGAAAGCAGAGTAGCACTAAAGTGTGAAATACAAAATGTTCAAGAAGTAAACTAAAAAGGCTGGAAGCCTTCCTACTTATGCACTATGAGGACCTTTAACAACCCTCCTTAACTCAAGGGGCTTGG
Organism: Pinus taeda; assembly: GCA_000404065.3. Classification (NCBI taxonomy): domain Eukaryota; kingdom Viridiplantae; phylum Streptophyta; class Pinopsida; order Pinales; family Pinaceae; genus Pinus; species Pinus taeda. Next base: position 85,805 of record APFE031642304.1, read on the forward strand.
CTGCTCAAACTGCAAGTAATCAACCACTTTACAAAAGTTTCTCGACTGCCCTTGGGAATCATCTTTGGTGGGTTGCTGAACTCCGAGCTGATGGTGGAGAACTTGAGGAAGGGGCCATTTAGTGTAGAAGACACCCTTCCTAGAAATTCTCAGCCTTGTTCCCTCATATTTGGCTGTCAACTGGCTCATAAATGCTTGACCTTGGTCGAAAAGTTATCCAAAAATCTGCAATAAGCATGTATTAGACTTCCTGGTCAAGTGACTATTCTCATTCATTCAATTAACATAAATATACTTCAAAATCATGCATAAAATATGGAGAATGGTGGAATAATCGAGAATAATAGGAAAAATGAGCCCAATAAGTTACTCATTTTTGGGGCTCATCAACTGCTATGTGGGCATAACGACTTTCTGTGATTGATGTTGGAATTAATTTTGTATTGGCCTCATTAACTTTGCTATATCAATTGAAGTATACGCAACTGTGATTCAATATAACGTGATGAATTTATGAAATTTGTATGACTCATGAAAATTATATGGTTTGTCCTTGATGTATCCATTCATATTTAGTAGAAGAAAAGATTCATGTTATGATAATGAGGATGGCCTTATAAATTTTGATTGTGTTGGGTTGTGTTATATTCTTTCCACGACTAACCCCAGTATATTAGGTGGGCGAACCTACCTATTATTTTGTGCATGGATATCGCACATGGGTTTGGGCATGATGGATTTCGGTCCATGGTATTTTGTAGAACCGATCAAAGGAACTACAGTTATGTTCTAATCCAGGATTAATGGATTAGGGTTTATGGATGCTTCGACATGTATATATATGTATTGTAAAATTCAAAGGAACATAATGAAAAATCAATCTGGTAGTCCCCATTTTGGGATCCAAGGGAAAATATCTGTGCATATTTGTTTTATGTGTTACGCTCTCACCATTATTTATTTTCTATTTTTAGAATTCTTATGCAGGTACTTTCTGTAAGGGGTTAAAACCTACATTTGGTATTAGAGATGATTTGGCTTCAAGGGGGTGCCTTTTCTGCTGAGGGGTTTTGCTCGGGCCTGTGATAGACCCTATGCGGTGGGAGATCCGTGGGATTAATTCTTGTGGTGAAAGAAGATGGTGAGCAGTGGAAAGGTAGAGATCTAGAAATTTAATGGTCAGAGTATTGACTTGTGGAAACTCAATATGGAGGATTTGTTGGTGGATAAAGATCATTGGATCATAGTAGATCCGGGTACTAAACCAATGACAATGTTCGATGAAGAATGGAAGAAGCTGGATCAGAAGGCAAAGAGAACAATATGATTGTGTGTATCAAATTTAGCATTGCTGAATGTATCAGGGGAAGCTACGACGAATGCTTTGTGGGAAAAGTTAGGGACTTTGTACCAATCTAAGTCTTTGGTGAATAAACTATTCTTACGGAAAAACCTTTATAACCTAAGGATGAAAGATGGAGACTTGGTGATAGAGCATATGAATGAATTTAATACTGTGTTAAACTAATTATTATCTGTTCATATTAAAAATTTAGATGAAGATAAGTGCATCAGTTTATTGTGTTCTCTACCAGATTCATGGGATAGTCTCGTTGTTGCAATAGGTAGCAATGCAACTTCCTTGTAGTTTGATGAAATAGTCTCATCCTTGCTGACGAAGGAGACGAGACAGAAAAATATGGAGAACCAGAATGGTGATGCCTGGTCTATACGAGGACGGTCCCAGAACAAAAATAAAGATAAGTCCTCGAGTGGGATATCTAAATCTAGAGGGAAATATAAATCTCCACGAAAACCTGTAAAGGTGTGCTGGAAATGCGGAAAGGAAGGGCACTAGAAAAGGGATTGTAAATCTAAATATCATGAGAAAGGAAAGGGATTTGATAATGCTCCTTCTGCAAAGGTGAAAACCACCTCAGATGAAGGTGGGGATGTGTACTTGGCTTCTTATTCAAGTACACATGTAGATCATGAGGCATGGTTGATTGACTCAGGTGCATCCTTTCACTTCACTCCCCATAGAGAGTGGTTCTGCGAGTATGAGAAATATGATGGTGGTGATGTCTTCTTAGGGGATGATAGGAAGGATAAAATCATTGGTTGTGGAAAATTCAAGTTGAAGTTGCAAGGTGGAAGGATTAGAACACTTTTAGGTGTTCTGCATATTCTTGCATTAGCTAGAAATATGATTTCTGTAAGCAAGCTGGATGATGCAGGTGTAAAAATAGTGTCCGAGAAAGATACCTGCAATATGGTTTGAGGAGGACTACTATTGATGCAGGGAGTTCGGATTGGAACTCTGTATAGGCTACAAGGTAGCACTGTTATTGATGGGTGCAAAAGTTCTATGGTTCTTGAAAGTGGAGCAGAAAATCTAGTAGTCTCTGGAGAAGAGACCATGCTATGGCATCAAATTCTTGGACATATTAGAGAGAAGGGCCTTTGAATACTTCATGGTAAAGGTATCGTAGAAGGTATGTCTAATAGCTCTTTGAATCTTGATTTATGTGAAAATTGTGTATATGGGAAGAAGAATTGGGTGAGTTTCCCCTCTGGTGGTAAGAGTGAAATAGATATTAGAGCTTGTGCATAGTGATGTGTTTAGACTTGTGTCGGTTCCATCATTGTGTAAGTCTGTGTACTATGTATCATTTATAGACGGATTCTCAAGGAATACATGGATATGTTTCCTCAAGAAGAAATCTGAACTCTTTGATAGGTTTAAAGAATTTAAGGCTCTGGTGGAAAACCAGACAAAGAAGAAGATAAAGGTGTCGAGGATAGACAACGGTGGAGAGTTTTACAAGAATGAATTTGAAGGGTTCTATAAGATGTGTGGTATAGTATAGAAGAGGACTACTCCATACACACCTTAGAAAAATAGAGTTGCAGAAAGGATGAACAAGACATTGATGGAAAGGGAAAGAAGCATGCTCAATGGTGCTGGGTTAGGACATGAATTCTAGGCAGAGGCGGTAGAGAATGCATGTTACTTGGTCAACAGAGCACCTTCATTAGCGTTGGAGGATAAGACTCCACAAGAGGTATGGACTGGTAAGAAATCTTCTCTTTCACATCTGAGGGTATTTGGATGTGATTCATATGTACATGTTCCAAAGGAGAAAAGAACAAAGTTAGATAGTAAATCTGAAAAGTGCATCTTTATTGGGTATAAGAATGGTTTAAAAGGTTATAAGCTTTGGAACCCAGTAACAAGGAAGGTTGTGTACAACTGAGATGTGGTGTTTAGAGAGGTGAAAGATGTTATTAAACATTAAGTCCTACCAAAGGAACCTGAGAAGATAGAGTTTGAGTTAAAGGAGGAAGAATCCGACTCTACAACAAAAGAGGAATTAGAAGATGAAGAGCCACAAACTCCGGCTGTGAGAAGACCAGTTCGAGAAAGAAGGCAACCATAAAGGTATAGTCCATCTGCTTTCTGTTCAAATTTTTCTTTATCTATTACTGATGATAATCCCAAAACTATGAAGGAAGTAATAGATTCAGAGGATGGAAAACTTTGGAAAGAGGCCATGGTTGATGAAATGGCGTCTTTGCACAAAAATAAGGCTTGGGATCTGGTGGAGTTGCTAGTTGGAAGGAAGCCCATTGGAAGAAAATGGGTGTTCAAGAAGAAGGTGAATGCAGAAGGAAAGGTGGAGAAATACAAAGCTCGGTTTGTAGCAAAAGGATATTCCTGTGCCAAGAATTGATTTTGGTGATATTTTTCTTCCATTGCCAAGGTAGCTTCTATTAGATTACTTTTATCTGTTGTTGTTTCCTTTGATTTTTAGGTAGAACATATGGATGTGAAGACAACATTTCTTCATAGGGATATGGAAGAAGAGATCTACATGAAGAAACCTAAAGAGTTTGCAGTGAAGGGTAAGAAAGAACTAGTCTGCAAGTTAAAAAAGGTCTCTGTATGGGTTAAAATAATCACCAAGGATGTTGTATTAGAAATTTGATACATTTACATGGAGACTTGGCTTCACCAGAAGAAAAGAATATCACTGTGTGTATTTTAAATTAATTGGTGACCATGTTATTTATCTGGCCTTGTATGTGGATGATATGTTGTTGGTTGGAAATGACAAAGAAATTATCCAGGATTTGAAGACCAAATTGTCCTCCAAATTTGACATGAAAGACCTTGGTACTGCAAACTATATTTTGGCCATGGAAATTAAACGAGATTGGGCAAAGAGGAAGCTCTGGTTAAACCAAAGGAAGTATGTTGATACAATATTGCATAGGTTTAATATGCATGATAGTAAACTAGTGAAGGTTCCTATTCTTGTAGGTGTAAAGTTATCTATTGAACAATGTCCCAAGACACAAGAAGAGGAAGAAGATATGTCACGTGTTCCATATGCAAGTGTAGTTGGTAGCCTACTGTATGCAATGTTCTATACTAGAACAGACATTTCACATGCAGTGGGAGTATTGAGTAGGTTTAGGTCAAAACCAGGGAAGGAGCATTGGACAACAGTGAAGCGGGTTTTCAGGTATTTGCATGGCACTAGTGATTATGGTTTGTGCTACCAAGGAAGACCGGGATTGGACAGAGTTTTGGACATACATGTCTTTGTTGATGTAGATTGGGTTGGAGATCTAGATCAGAGAAGATCTACAAGTGGATGTGTGTTTAACCTATTTGGAGTTGCAATCAGTTAGATGAGTAAGAGACAATCTGTAGTGTCACTTTCAACTACAAAGGAAGAATACATGGAAACCATTCATGCAAGCAAGGAAGAAGTTTGGTTGCAGAGATTGTGTTCAAGTATGGGGTTAGTACAATGAGCTACAAGGATACACTGTGACATCCAAAGTGCAATTTTCTTGGAAAGGAACCCTACTTATCATTCAAAGACAAATCACATTGATGTTCAGTATCACTTTGTGAGGGATATGGTAGAAGATAAAAAGGTGTTGCTGGTAAAGGTGGACACTTTGAAGAATACTATAGATGCATTGACAAAGTCTGTGAGCACTGAGAATTTCTCTTGGTGTAGAGAATCAATAGGTTTTGCAGGGCTAAATCAATGACTAAGCTCTCCTGTGGCCCCCTATGGAAACAAAACAATGAGTGGGATAATGTTGGGTTGTGTTATATTCTTTCCACGACTAGCCCCAATAGACCTACCTATGGTTTTGTGCATGGATTTTGCACATGGTTTTGGGCATAATGGATTTTGGTCCTTGGTATTTTGTAGATCCAGTCAAAGGAACTATAGTTATGTTCTAATCCAAGGTTTTATGGATGCTTCGACATGTATATATATGTATTGTAACATTGAAAGGAACATAATGAAAAATCAATCTGGTAGTCCTGGTTTTGGGATCCAATGGAAACTCTCTGTGCATATTTGTTTTATGTATTATGCTCTCGCCATTGTTTATTTTCTATTTTTAGAATTCGTATGCAAGTAATTTATGTATGGGATTAAAACCTACAGATTGGATAATGCTTGATAAATAAAAGGTTGTTGTAACTGGATATTTGGTTGTGAGTTTTGCTTGCCACCTATGATACTGATGATTTTGATATCCGTTTTGATTTGACATCTAAGTCTTGATAACCTAACTTAGTTAATTTGATTGCATTGTATTGAATGCTCAACATATGGGTTTGATCAATTTTTATGCAGAAAGCATTGTATGAGGCAAGCTCCTCAAGCCTGATATGTTCATACTGACAAGTTATTTCAAAAGTGATAAAAGGTATGAATTTGATTTTGGTTTTATTTGCTAATGATCTATGCTTGACATGTGATGAGCCTCTGATGATCAAATTAAGAGGGAGATGGCTCTGAAGTTCAAAATGAATAATCATGGCATGATGAATTACTTTTTGAAGTTTGGAAAAGAAAATCTATATCATGAAGCTATTGAAGAATTGTTGCAAAATGGAAGTGCAAATCCCTGGACATTCTGGTTGAATTTCAAAAGGTTATAAAGAGACTTGGAAACTGGCAGTTGATTGAAGCATTGATGTTCCATGTGGACACCCTTTATATATATATGTGTGCGTGTGTTTGGTTTCATGATTGAGATGATTCATACACATAGAGTTTCCACCGAGCACCCTTAGACACATTTGCATGAGATGATCTAGTTTTTGTTTTGGTCTGAGATATTATGTGATGCATGGATTTATTGATGTTGTTTGAGATTGTTATTGATAATATGAAGCTCATTTGGGTGCCACCTTAGTACAAGATCTACCATAATGTTTTGATGAGAAGTCCTTAGCTTTGAGCATGACTAAGGTTGAGTATGAAATTGTTGGCATGATTAAGAAGCTCTTTAGAGAGTTATTTAAGAAGATTCTAGATATGACAAAGATACATTGCAATAATAATAAGTGGGATCCGATTGGCAGAGAATCTCATATATAAATGAGATTGAGATACCTTCATATATTGAGTCAGTGCTTCAATATGAGACAAGCATAGGTTTGTGGTTGGAACCTCCATGAGAGGGAGGATGAATATGGTATCCGTTTTTGTGATATATATGATTATTTATGTTCTAATATGATATTTGATTTGATGACCTGCATGAACAAGAGACTGTTGCTATTGCAACATGATGATCAAGCTATGAACATAATGATATGATAGAGAGCATAGCTAATCAGGGACACTAAGCCAGTTCTTCCTCCATGTTGAGCTCCTAGGGTGTGGAATTGAGATAGAGGGCTCTCGGGGTTGAGAGATCTATGGAAAATAGGGCATCACCCCTATCTGTCACTCATGGTATGTTTGTGATCCTTGTAAGCTTTGACAAGTTGGGTATCCCCCCCACCCTGGTCATTGCAGAGTATACCCCATTTGGCATCATACCCACAAGCAGGGCTTGTTGGGATTGTCCCTCCCCACCTGGCCAATGGGTTGAGGAGACTTGGATGCATGTGATACTTACCTCTCGGTAAGTTGGGTATCCCATCCAAGCTCAAATTATGATGTAGGTGTTCTACCACATGAATTCTTAGAGTCATTGATGGAAAGATCAACAGGCAATAGGATTACGTTGAGATTTTCTCCCTGTTGTAGCTACTACACCACCCTCCAAAATTTTGGCTTACACTCAATTTAAGAGCCTTCCTTAGTCTTGTACATTATTGTGGCAAACATTGAAGCTTATTTCATGAACTTTCTTGAAGTATTTTTCTCGCTTTGCAAGTTGGGTAAATTGTCATCATTTGGCATGATTGACTGTCACACAATGTGTAGAAGCATCTTCTAATGTTTTCAAGGGTCTATCTTTGTGCATATGAGTTGTTAGAAATATGTAAACATCTGTCGCACTCATTCACAAATTTTTAAGCACTGTCGCACAAGTGTCATCACAATCATCCCAAAGTCTATATTAAGTGTCGTGCTTGTCATAACTGGTCATAAAGTTGTCACACAAAGGGAAATGCATTGTTCATGGGTAATGGGTGATGTTTTTTATTGTGTAGTCAAGATTCTAATTGTGAGATCACAATCAAAGTCTTATCATTGTTCACATCAGTCTAACATGTCTTACACTTAGCCATTTCTGAAAATGCTTCTTGACTAAGCAACTTGGCTTCAACCGACCTCCCTAAACCTTGACCCTTGTAATTTCACAATGCATAGTTCTTGCCTCCCAGGACTGATGCACTACACATTTTCTATTCTCAAGCTCCAACCTTGACCCTAAGAATTGCGCATCCTTCCTCCCAGTCCATCCTTCAATGTGCATTCGGAAACCACAAGCCTCAATCTCATTCCCTGAGCTTATGGACTACACAGTTGTACAAAATCCAAACCTCCCTCTTCTCCTGGACCTGTGTAGTATGTCCTTTCAGTGCCCATTCCCTCAACCTGTCCCACTGGCTCTCAGAGATTTACAGTTTTTTCCCTTTGTCCTACATGAACTGTGCACTGCGTAGTCTCAGGGCTCAAGCCTCACCCATGTTTGCTTGAACTATGTAATTGTATAGTCAATGTGCCCTCTCTCCTGGCCTATCACTTGGTTTTGGTTTAGTTAATGGATCAAAATTCAATACCTTAGACTAGGGGTTTTTAGAATGATCTCATCTCGTCATGAGTGAATTTCATATGTAGGTAAGCTATGAAGAAGGAGATGAAGGAGGGAATTATTCTAAAAGACTCACATTTTACTGAATACACATGGTGATCAATCAAGAAAAGAAAAAAGGAAATCAGTTTGTGATCACAACTCAATACTTGAGATCTTTGAATATTCCTTATCACCAAGTCATATGGAGGTGAAAAGAAAAACTGGACAGTCAACACTCAACAACAACACTAGAATGACATTGTCACATCATCATGTAGTCCATTTCAGTATTGTCATGTCATGTCATGTCATGAATGGTCACATGCCACACATTGTGGCCAATGATGTAACATATGTTTTAGAAATGTATTGTAAAGTGAGAGTCCAAAGAACATGTGTGGAATACAAAGCGTCATGTAAAGTTGAGAGTCATAGGAATTCAAACATTCATGAGGGTAGTCAAAGAGTCACAAGAAAGGGGAAGCATCACCCACTGGTTATATATACTCCCTCATTATATGAGAAAAGTGTTTGAAATACTGAGACGTGGGTGAATCAATATTTCTTTTCAATTGTTATATTTTACTAGTTAGATCACTTATAATTAGAACACAAAATGAACAATGATAGAATAATAATTTTATTAATCAATGACGAGGACTCCAATCCTCTTTACAATAAATACAATAGAGTAATGTGTAAGGCTCCAATCTTAGATGCAGACACCAATCTTCAATCTCCCAAGCTCAAACCTGTATTTTTCCAAGCTCCTACTTGGACTTTCCAAGGATCCAACCTTGTCAACTTTGAGGCACCAACCTCTAGGGCTCCAACCCTATCTCTGGTACATGCTCCAACCTGGTATATTGAGGAATGCTATATTCTAGGGCTCTAACCCTCTCTCAATATAGGCTCCAACCTGATATATTGAGGGCTCCTATATTCTAGGGATACAACCCTCTTCTATTACAGGCTCCAACCCTCTTTTCTTGTATAGGCTCCAACCTCCTGCTTCAATTCATCAAGATAATTTAGTAACAGTTGACATCTCCCAATGTCTTCTTCAATGAGCCTTGTCAATCTTCAGCAATGTTTCCTTCAAATTACTTCATCAATGACAACCTTGTATTTACATATAGGAGTCTCCACAACTCTTCATGTTACCCAAATAAGATCTGCAAAGTTAACCCATGATGATTTCAACAAGGCATCATGGTCTCCAATGATGTCTTCAATATCTGCTCAAGTTTTTCAGCAATATATCTTCAATAGGCCGTGCTAAGCCTCAATGTCTCTGTTTTAAGCCTCCGTTCATATTGCTGAGGTGTCTGCTTCACGGGTGACAACTTCAGAAGTTTGTGATATTCTTACTGTTATCACCCAAAAATTCTCAAAACATAATTGTGTCATCTTTGCTTTTGGTCATGATTTCAAGGAGGTCTAAAAGTCATTTTAGTCTTGATAAAAGGGTAAGTGATAGGGTTTGAAGTCTTAAAATGTCATCTTTCATTTCCAAATAAAGTCCTTTAGGTTCAGTTCATGGTCAAATAGGTCACATTTTCCATTTAGAAGTCAATCCATTAATTTTAGGGTTAAATTTTTATAATCATACAGGAATCCACAGTTTCGTAGCACGAATAGTTCAAAAAAGGTGATTTGTGCTACAAAAACAAGCTAATTTCGTAGCACACTATGAGGCAAAAACCTTGCTTTTCTGTTTTTTGTAGTCAACTTCCGAGGGGGTTCCTGAGCAATTGAAAACTCTTTTTCAACCTTTGCATTTATCAGTCAGCTGTCACCTTTGAAAAGTTAACTTTGTGACAAACAACTTGCTGTCCAAATAGTTCTTTACAACTGTCATATTTTTAAGAGGGCAGTTTGGGTTATAAAGGGAAATTGCCATGAAGATGAAAGCATAAAAAGAAGGCTATGTGTTTGGATAGGAGCCTATAAAGCTTTAACTGATCATGGATGACCTCAGCCTCACACAAGCTTTCATCCAGACATGTTACATGTATTTCTACCAGGAGCTGTAAGGGGATTTGTGTGTTTCTTGGACTATTTTGACTTGTTAGTTTCAAAAGGAATTTTTAGGCAAATGAAGATGAGTTTCAAAAATATGAAGGAGGTTTTTTCTAAGAGAATAACAAGGAACAAAAACCTCTTTCAAATTTCTCCTAGGTGATACCAATTTAGATATTCGAAGTTTCCTTTGAGACCTATTTTTAGAATTCAGAATTTTTCTGTTTTATACATGATTTTATAATGCAGATTCCCGATAACTGAAGCTGGTTTTCAAAAAACTGAGAGAGGTTTTTCTTATAAACATTCTTATCTACAAAATTGTCCTCCATTTTTGTAACATCTATCAAGGATCAAAAGATATAAGCTCTGTCTCAACACCTATTTTTCAGATAAAAACAACTGTAGAAAATGATAAATTTATAGGTCAGTCTTTCATTAAGGTGAAGACCAAATTTTGAGGAAAAAAGCTTTTAAAGGTCAAGTTGTTATGATTTTTTATTTTTAAACCAATCCTTGAAGAATGTTAAATATCTTCAAACTGTAAATTTCTGAAAACTGTGTTAGAGGGAGCATACACAACAATTTCGTAATGCGCTACGAAACTACTGAAGGTGAATTTTGGGCATTTTATGCATGTATTTGGGAGGTAAAGACTGCTGGTTTTCAAATTTTGGTGTTGCTGATGGAAAGATTAAGATCAAAGATGAAGACTTAGATTTAAAGTAGAAGAGGCTAAGCCTCAGCCAAAATATTGGTTTGAAATAGTTACACCGAGATTGACTTGATGAGCAGCCTATCAGGGTCTTATTTTAGTGATAACACTTACTTTAAAAATACTTCAATGTTGGTGTTGTATTCAATTCCCTTCAAATGATGACAAATGTAACCCTATTTCGTTGGTCTGAGGTCATACAGATTTGAGAATTAATATTTTCCCAAATCCGTGACAATGGTATAGAATTGAACCGAGCTACTAAATGAACCTGCATAGGACTATTCTTTAGATCACGGTTTGCACTTCTTCTAAAAATTAATTCATCACAGGTTCGAGCCTTCCAAAGATTAATTAAAGTTTAAACCAATCAAAATTTCTTTTCCTTCTCAACCTTAAAGTCTCCTTTCTTTTATTCTTTCAAGTTCACGAGTTGTGAATTGTATCTTCCTCCCTGTGATATATGACCGAGATAGATGCTTAATAATGAAGTTTTTGACTTGTATTTATATGGGTTTCGCCAAGCCACAAAAAGATATGTTCATTGGAGGAGAGGCCGATTTGTGCATGAGGTGGCACATTAAAAATATATTGAAGGGCTCTTTGTTAATAATTGACCAAATATATCATAGTTTTCATTGAACAAAAACCATATTATAATAGAGCTAGGAGGTCTCACATGCCACATCATCACTTTACTCACACATATCACAACCTCATGAATATCAGATATTTTAAGTTGTGCACATGCCAAAGTTTCGATATGTCAACAATGTTGATATTGCAATATCACATATCACTCTTACTTTCTTTGAGCTCCGATCCAGTGGATGTGATATTTCAATAAAAACCTTTTGATAAACCAACTGGGTCCACAACATACTCTAACCTCTGATGGATGTGATATTTAAATAAAATCGTTTTGATAAGCCAATTGGGTCTGAAACCATATCGCAATAAGAGGTTTTAACATGACATGCCTGCAAAAGTTGTGATAGGAAAGTTCTAATGCATGAACACGATATTATATTAAAACCATTATAATAAAGTCGATCGGGTCCACAAGGCATATCAAAATCGAAGGTTTTAACGTGACATGACTTCAAAACTTGCGATATGAAAGCTGCGACACACGAACACGATATTACATTAAAGAATTATGATAAAGGCCAGTCGAATCTGCATATTGTCGATTAGGCCTCATCAGAGGATCTTATTGGAGGTCCCATTCCAAAAGCTTCGATAAAGGGTGGATGTGATTAAATAGTCAAAATTTATTATTAGATCACATCGGGTACGCATAATATAATTTGGAGAAAATCGCATATCAGAGATCAGATTTTTTTAGGTGGAGACACATAACGAAAGATCTATATGATTTCTCTAATTTGGTTCTGGATATTTTGCCGATATCGTTTCTTTTTTCTCCTCTGATATTACTATTTCTACTCTTTGGCTCTTTCTCTTGGCATATGCGATCTTCTCTTTGGATCTTCTCTTCCTTGGCTTGTCACTCCTCTTCCTGGCTTGCATATGATTTCCTTTGGCTTCTAATGGCTTCTCTTTGATGGCTCTGATGGCTTTCCTCCTTGGGACTGCTCATTGGGTCCAACGCTTCTATTCTATCTATATATGACTTTTCAATCCATATGGTCCTCCATCTCATCATATGATATCCATCCATATCATCATATGTCATCAAGTCCTTCATCAAGGATATCATAATATACATGAGGCTATGGCATCTTCATAAGAACTTTCATTACTATGATCAATGGGAAACATCACGTATCACAAGAATTTTCCATCACAAATAATGCCATATTGAAATCAATGACAACCTTGACTAACACAATGACTTTTCACCTTGGCTCCTCCTGCAAAGCATTAGAGAGATAAGCTAGTTCTTTTGGGGAGAAAGGAGTGGCTCCAATGCTCCACTACTGGAGCTAGTGATGTTCATTGTAAACATGTCTCTTGGAACTTTTACTTAATTATAGAAGCCTTCAATGCCAACACGTTCTTCATGCATGGATTATGAATTTTTGTAAGACTATTCTGCGGATGTTTTTACTTAATGTTTGCTTTCACATGTGCTAATATAGTTGAACTATTTCGATTGTTTTAGTACTTATATTATTGATAATGTGTTGCAATGGTTATTATTAATGTCCCATCCTTGTGGACTACTCCATAGGATATTAGAGAGATATTTTTCATGTGTTGGTTGTAATGACCATCACATCCTCTATGGACTATTTCGCTGGATGTTAGATGTATCCTTCTAGTTCATGTCTTTCTCTTCTTGGGTGGTACTACTGCCTCTCTCTTAGAGGCTCAATTTATTCCCCTCTCCGTAGTAGAAGAAATCTGACACATTTACAACTGAACACTCACCAGACACACTTTCTTACTTTTGAAGGCACCATTGCATCCCTATCTCTTGTTGATAGTTAGAGCCAAGGCATATCTTTAAGATAATTGACAATCGGACCTTTATACCAGATGATACTCCTACACCAAACAGTGTGAGGTATAACTTGGACTTCATATTGGGGAGATCCCTTGAATTTTGGCAGGTAAAACACCATCAACAATTCTGGTGCTAGAAGGAGGGAAGCCAGACTTTTATGGATGATAACCCCACCAACCCCAATCTTACTTCCTTTGGTCATGGCAACAAGATTCCCAAAAAATCCCTTGCGCACATTCCTGAAGTTGGTAATTCTTCTCAGACCGAGACTGCACAATCTTATGAACTCACATACAAACAACTCCAGGCCATTTGTCTGACATCACCCAAAAGTTTGTGAGAGCTATTGGATTGATAGCCAAAATAAAAACTATTTTATATTTTCCGAAGAAGAACCAAACCACCTCCACTGGGATAATGGTCTCACTAGTTAAAGAGTTAGTTCTCGCCACCCTTGAAGAGTTAGGAGACTCTGAAGAAAATGTAGAAAAACTAGCACAACCTCCAACCTTCAATGATGGTGACGATGATAACATAGTTCTCTTGGATGATACTTTGCATAGGTTGGGTGGAGAAGAATAATAATAAGAAGAAACACAATTAGATTCTGAAGAAGAATGGGAAGACAACGAAGAAGACATGGTAGAACAAGATATGGATTGGATGTCTCGGGGCCCACTTGCACTACCAGGTGTGTTACACAAGATGCCAAGGCATCCGAAAAAGATCCTAACGAAGTATGACCTTGACAAAATAGAAAAGGTGAGGGATCATTTTGACAAATTATACCTACATTTGCAAACAATTAAGGTACACTATGATGATGTTGCATGTAGATTCGTTCCATGTAACTTATATGCTAGAGCAGTTGTGTGGTATCATAGTCTTCCTCTAAATTCCATCTAGAACTAGAGGGGATTAAATAAAATTTTCCTTGAGAAATTTGCTGATGCCAAGACCCCCGCCATGTTGTTGAAAGAGCTAGGTAGTCTCAATATGGAGCAAAAGGAAAAAGTGAAAGATTTCAATCAGAGGTTTAACTGTATTCTGAATAAGTTCCAAGCAAAAACTAAACTCATGACTCCATCACCATCGATTATTACACCTTTACCTTACCAAGTAGCATTGCACAATTTGTAAAGAGAACTGCGAAATAGACTTTGAAATTTTTTTATGAAGAGACAATCTTGGTTGAAAAGGAATTGCACATGATTGGAGTCATTATAGATGATGAACTAGCCAAAGACTCCAAAGGCACGGTTAAAAGGTCTCTAGCCTCTATAAGCAAGGCCAAAGAGAAAGAAACTATTTATCTTGAGATCTTGACCCGTATTGTCAAGACTTTGTCAAACGAGATGGCAGAGATGAAACAAAGGTCAAGCGAGACAACCATGAGCAACAAGCCTTCCAAGTTCAACTTGTTTAGAAGGACTAAAAATTTTGGCAGTAGGAGCAACCAAACGGCTAAGTCTGTGCAGAGCTCAAATGTTGTATTGAATATTGAAAGCATGGGCATAGCCCAATATTGTTCATATAATCAATAATATCATTATGATAAAAAATTCCCACAATGGAATCATTCCATGAACATTCTTGCTATGCATCTTTTTGATGTGGTACTTGCTGATGACAAGATTGATCTTGTAGAAGAAAAACAAGAAACTGCTACATCTGAAGAGACTCTAAGTGTGGTGCACATAGTAAACATGTTCAATTGCATACTCACAACCCAAAAGAACATGGCCAAAAAAAATCTCTAAGTAATGGTTCAGCTGAGAAGCAGATCAATCGTTACAATATGAGAAGGTAAGGGCTGACCATTGGACCAGAGCTCATGAAGCAGAAACTCAAAGAAAATATGTTAAGAAAGATCAGTCCACCCGTCAGCTCAACACAAAAAACTCATAGCAAGTCCAGGAACGCAACTAGAATAAAAGGTTCTTCCGTAAGCAGTAAGAGTAATACCATCATTCTAGAAGTCACAAACCAAGTCATTCCCCAGATAATTTGGTAATTTTCCCCACTTTGGATTACAATATAATTGAAGACATGAAGAAGGCTCATGCGAATATCACCAACAAAGATCACGAGCCAACGAGACATCCTCTTACACGCACTTGGGTAGCCACTGTAGGTAATGATGCTTATTCAAACAAGGGATATGGTACATCCTCTAGTTCCCTCGAATTTATACTTAATGCTTTGACAATGGATGCAAATACACTCTATCCTAAATTTTTGTTAACTTTTGAAATTTTCAATTTCAATTTACACAATTTCTTGGTTGATTTTGGTGCATCGGTAAACATACTGCCATTAGCCGTTACCAAGAAAATCAATGCAAAATGGGACAAAACAGATGTATAAATCATTCAGTTGGACAAGACTCTTGTCCACACAGTTGGTGAACTCAGAGATGTCATTATCCGTTTATCATACGATGAGTGAGTCCACCAATGTATCAACATAGTGATTGTGGACATCTTAGAAGAATATGGAGTATTGTTGAGCAAAGACTGGTCGAGAAAGCTATAAGGGTACTTTGCTATGTGCTGGTCATATTTATGGCTTCCACATAAGGGAAAAAACAATTAGATTCGAGCGAATTCAAAGAGATACATGAAACATATGTTACTCCCTTGAATGGACATAATGAACCAATGGATTTTATAGAACTTATCTTTGGAAATTGCTTCCTGGAAGCTAAACTGGTGTGCTATCTTGTGCAACTGTCCCCAGTCCCACCAGATACATAGTTGGAGCTCCTTCCTAGTCGAACTGGTGAAAATGGAATTTGTACAGTTAGTAGTAACAGTAATAATAATACTAGTGTAGTGTATAGTCCTTGTACATATGATATGTGAAATTTGTATTTTGATGGTTCCAAAATGCAGGAGGCCTCTAGAGATGGTTGTATTTTAATAGACCCGGTACATAGAAAACATTTGATCTCTATCCACTTGAAATTTGAGTGCAAGAAAAACACTATAGAATACGAAGCACTGATCTTAGGCTTACAAAGAGCCATTGACCTCAACGTTGTGATACTAAAAGTAGTAGGTGACTCATAAATTGTTGTGTGATAGGTATGTGATACCATACACTCTGTGTTACATTATCTAAAAATCTATTCATATGAGGTATGGCGCTTGATTTCACAATTCCAATATGTTAATATTATTATTGTTCCTAGAATGTATAATGCAACTTCGGATGCATTGACAAATGATGCTATAGGTTGTCACCATTAAGGGACATTTTTTCTATAGAAATTATTTATAAGCCATATGTCCCCGTTAATATCACTAATTTACGCATTTTTAATGATGACCAATATATACTCTACTTCATGGAAAAAACTTATGTTTTCAAGGACACAACGATTGATGAAGACGAGCAAGAAAGAACGTTGTAGGATACATCTAGCTTAAAGCATAGGAAATCTGATCACGAAAGGCGTGGTATCACTGGAAAAGTTGTATGACCTGCAAAACCATTCCCAGGGACCCATTAATGCTAAAATACATAGTTCCACAATATCGCATGAGAAGATTAATTTAGGAAGAAGAAAAGGATCTGAAGTTTGTTAATCTTAGTACTTGTTGCACACCACAGGAGTGAAAAGCCTTTATCTGCTTGTTCAAGAAGTATTAAGATGTATTCATGTGGATGTATGACAAATTTAAGACTTATGACACGTGAATTATCCAGCATGTGATTCCGATAAAAGAAGGGGCCAAGCCAGCTCAACAAAATCTATGTAAGGTACATCTAACGCTTGAGCTCCTCATTCAAAAAGAGCTAAGGAAATTGCTAGATGCTCATATCATATACAAAGTGCGACACTCCACCTAGTTATCAAACTTGGTCTCGGTAAGAAATAACTCTGGGGAAATCTACTTATGTGTTGATTTCCAAAATCCAAATGTGCCTAGAACAAAGATAACTAGCCCATGTCGTATATGAAGCATGTACTGCAAACAATATCAGGGTCATAATTTTTTTCTCTGTTGGATGGATATTCAAGATACAATCAAGTTCTAGTCTTAGAGCCTGACAGACTTAAAACGACTTTCCACACAAATTGGGGCACGTTCAAATTTAAGTGAATGTCATTTGGGTTGATTAATTTTGGTGCTACGTTCCAACATGCCATAGACATTGAATTATAGGGATTACTTGGACATAGTGTAGTGGTTTATCTTGATGGTGCTACAATTTTTTCCAAATAGAGATCTAATCACATACGCCACTTGAAGAAAATTTTCGAGCAATGTCACAAGTACGAGATATCTCTTAATCCAAATAAGAGTATCTTTCCAGTGTCTAAGGGTGACCTCTTATGCCACGCCATTGCTAAGAGTGGGATTAAAGTATACCTAGAGAGGGTCAAAGAAATTACACAGATTTCCTTCCTAGTGAACAAAAAGTTATGCAATCCTTTCTGGGGAAAATAAATTTCCTCTGCAAGTTCATTTCTGATTACGCTAAGATTGTTAAAGCAATAGAGGAGATGATAAAGAAGTATGAAGTGTATAGATGGGAAAAAAGGGAAAAGGAATCATTTTCCCGCATCAAAGAAGCTATCGCATAAGAACCTGCATTATACAACCCATACTTCAATAAAGATTTTTTTCTCTACACCTTTTCTTTTAACACTTCTCTTGCTATTGTGCTCATGAAAAAGGATGATTAGAATAAAGAGTGGCCTATATATTTTATGAGCACTAGTCTTCAAGGACCTGAACTCAATTATCCCACCATTGATAAGAACCTTATGTAGTATACAAGGCGGTGAAGCACTTTCGACCCTATCTCTTGAAAAATCATTGTTCTTTGTTCCCCACCCAGTAGTGAGATCATTGTTTTTCCAACAAGATTTAGGTGAGAGAAGATAAAACTGGATGACTGGTCTATAGGAATATGACTTATAATTCTAACCAGTTCACATAACCAAGGGCTACAATTTATGTCAACTAGTAGCAGAAGCAGTGGACGCAAAGGAAGAAGAAGATCTCTCAAGATGGGAGCAAGAAATTGAAATGTACAATGTTGAGCGATCCTCCACCACTATTGTCATGAAATCTTGGAACACAGATGTTCACTAATACCTTGAGCATGACAACATTCCCTCCCATCTATCCACACAACAAAATAGGACACTTAGACTAAAAGAATTATCTTACCAACTGGTGCATGGGGTGATTTTAAGAAAGCACCATAATGGTACTGCTAAGGTATTTAGAAGCACATGATTAAAAGAAAGTACTATGTGATCTCCATGATAGATCAACCGGGGGAAATTTTATGGGTAACACAACAACACATAAAGTCACGTGGGCTAATTTTTACTGACCAAAATTATTTAGGGATGCTCATTCTTACACCCGCAAGTGTGTGGTCTATCAGAAGTGTGCTTGTAGAAACAATAATCAGTCACTCCATTGTAGCTTATTGTACTGGAAGAACATTTTCAACACTGGGGCTTGGATATTATTGGAGAAATATTTCATGATTCATCGAAGAAACACCACTATTTTCCCACTACCACAAATTATTTCACGTAGTGGACAGAAGCAGTTCCGCTCAAACAGGTAAATGATTAAGAAGTCATAAATTTCCTTCAACATAACATCATTTCTAGGTTCGACATTCCTACTTCACTTGTTTTTGACAATGAAACATACTTTTCATCGCTAATAATTTACGATTTTGCATTAGAAAAGGGTATTGTATTGAAACATCTAGCTAATTGTTATCCACATGGGAATGGTCTTACTAAATCCACAAATAAGAACCTCATATGTATTGTAAAAAAGCCACATTCTTTGAGCAATAAATTTGGAACTCCACTTTAGTAAATGCTTTATGGGCTGACCGAGTCATGCCAAATAACTCTTTGTACACCTCCTCTTACTTCTTGGTATATGAAAAATAAGCCATCCTCCCGCCCAGCATCTACTTCCCTGCTCTCAAACTTTCGCAAGAGTCCCAAGACAAGCCATGCTTATTAGTGCAGCGTATGATGGAAACCCTTCAAAAATTACATGAAGAAACGTTGAAAGCAAAAGAAAGATTTTCACTTCATCAGAATTGTATCAAGAGGTGGCTCAATAAGAATTCTGTAGGGAAGAACAACTTCAGTGTGGGTGACTTAGTCTTGAAGTGGGATAAATCCCACGAGGATAAAGGAAAACACACTAAGTTTCAATCCATGTGGATTGGGCCATTCACTGTCCATGAAAAGCTTGGCCATCAAACTTGTCATCTTTAATCACTTGATGAGATGATTGACTCTCTCCTTGTCAATGGCAGAGACTTAAAAAATTATTTTCAATGAGGATCTCAGGGTGTGCCCTACACTGTGTACATAGTATTTTCTTTCTTGTTTGTTTGAATTTTTCTTTGTTTTCATTATGTGAATAAGTGTTGTGCATGAACATGTTGTGGCTTCTTAATATGTGCATGGCCGAACTATAAAGAGTCTTGTGGCAATTCAACATTTGGCCAACCTCCTATCCATTTTCCCTATGTTGGTTATATCTTTTGGTCGATGAAGTTTTGACGGAAAATATGATTGGTCCATAAGGAGAGTTTTGATCCAACCATGAACCTATGTCCATTCAGGAAACCTTATGCCTATGATCGATTTTGTGTTTCAGTATTTTCATGCTTAGCCAATCAGTAGAAGAGGAGAAGGGGAAAAATAAAAACGAGAAAACTTAAATCAGAGGTCTCTATATGATTCTCTGAGGGAACAACCTCTCCCACTCTCAATAAGTTAGGATCCCTCTTTCACCCAAAATGAATAAGTGCTGATGCATAATCCTCTTTAAAATAAATAAATAATGGTGAAAGAAGAGAAAATATTCCTGCATAGAGAGGTGAAGCAAGAAACTCTACCTAGGTATTTTCTAGGCTCGCTCGAAGCGGAGCAATGTTTGTGTTCTTGCATGACTCCATTGGGGTATTGTCTAGGCTTGCTGGCAGTGGGTAAGCACCAGTGGCTGTGTTCAACTGATAAGGCATAAAGGGGACCATGTCTATTCATGGGTTAAGTGGGGAGACCAAATTAATCGTCACGATGAATCAATACTGCTTGAAGAACCAAGGCCTTGCACAGAAGAAGCTAACTAATGCAAAGAAGCTGTAATTCTACCAGTGTGTCACCAAGTGTTGTAGCTTCTACAAAACCCTCCAAAATTCTGGTGTGCACTCAATTTAGGAGCCTTCCTTGGTCTTGTACATTTTTTTTGCAAACATCAAAGCTTATTTCATGAACTTTGTTGAAGTATTTTACTCCCTTTGTAACTTGGGTAAACTGTTGTTGTTTGGCATGATTTACTGTTGTGCAAAGTGTAGAATCCTATTATGATAGTTTTAAGGGTCCATCTTTGTGTATATGATTTATTCTAACAATCTAAACATACGTCGCACTCATTCACAAAGTTTTAGGAACTTTTGCATAAGTTTCGTCACGGTCGTCCCATAGTCTATCTTAAGTGTCACACTTGTCGTAATTGGTCGTAAATTTGTCACACAGAGGGAAATGACTTGATCATGGGTCATGGGTGATATTTGTTGTTGTATCATCAAGTATTCTAAGTGTGATATCATAGTCGAATTATTATCATTTTTCACATCAATCTAACCGGTCTTACAATTAACCATTTTTGAAAAGGCTTCTTGACTAAGAAACTTGGCTTCACCCAATATCCATGAACTATGAACTGTGTAGTTTCAGTCCTCTAGCTGTGACCTTGCACCTTGGCACTATGTAATTTGTAATTCCTTTTTCCCAGGACTGTTGTACTACACAGTTTCTATGATCAAGCTTCGGTCTTGACCTTTAGAATTGTGCAATCTTTCCTCCTAGCCCGATCTTCACTACACACTACACAATCACAAGTCTCAATCTCATTCACTGAGCCTCTAAATGGTGTAGTTATGTAGAAAAACAAACTCCCTTCTATCCTAGAAGTGTGCAGTATTTCCTTTCAGTGCCCATTCCCTTATCCTGTTCGATTGGCTCTTAGAACTACGCAATTTTTCCCCCAGTCCCGCCTGAATTGTGCACTACACAATCTCAGAGCTCAAGCCTCACCCTTGGTTCCTTGAAATGTGTAACTTCATGGTCACTAAGCCCTCTCTCCTAGCCTGTCACTTGGTTTCAGCTTAGTTAATGGATCAAAATGCAATACCTTAGACTAGGGGGTTTTCAGACTGATGTCATCTCGTCATGAGTGAATTGTAGATGCATGTATTTTATCATACTATGGCAAGATGATGAAGAAGGATATGAAGGAGGGAATCATGCTTAAAGATACACTTGTTGTTGAATACACAAGCCAATAAATCAAGAAAATCAAAAGGGACATCAGTTTGTGATCAGAACTCAAGACTTGAGATCATTGAATATTCCTTATCACCAGGTCATATGGAGGTGAAAGTAAGAAGCAGACACTCAACACTCAGCAATAGCAGTAGATTGACATTGCCACATTATCATATAATCCATGTCAGCAATGTCATCTCATGTCATGTCATGAGTGGTCACATGTCACACCTTGTGGCTAATGTTGTAACATATGTTTCATAAATGTATTGTAAAGTAAAATTCCAAAGGACACATGTGGAATATAGAGAGTCATATAAAGTTGAAAATTCATAGGAAGTCAAATAGTCATGAGGGTAGTCAAAGATTCACAAATAAGGGGAAGCATCACCCATTGGTTATATATAGTCCCTAATTTTATGAGCAAAGGACTTTTCACCTTGGCTCCTCCCTCAAAGCATTAGAGAGATAAACTATTTCTTTTGGGGAGCAAAGAGTCACTCCAATGCTCCACTATTGGAGCTAGTGATGTTCATTGTAAACATGTGTCTTGGAGCTTTTACTTAATAACGGAAGCCTTCAAGGCCAACACGTTCTTCATGCATGGATTATGAAATTTTGTAAGACTATTCTACGAATTTTTGTACTTCATGTTTTCTTTCACATGTGATAAGATAGTTGAACTATTTAAGTTGTTTTAGTACTTATCTTATTGATAATGTGTTGTAATGGTTCTTATTGAGGATATTAGACATATCTTTTTCATTTCTTGGTTGTAATGATCATTGCATCCTCTGTGGACTATTCCGCTAGATGTTAGATAAATCCTTTCGGTTCATGTGTGTCTCTTCTTGGGTGGTACTAATACCTTATCTTAGAGGCTCAATTTCTTCCCCTCTCTGCAGTAGAAGAAATTTGACATAGTTACAACTTAAAACTCACTAGACGCATCTTCTTGATTTTTGAGGGAACCATTGCATGCCTCTCTCTTGTTGATAGCTAAAGCCAAGGCATATATTTTAGATAATCAACAACCTAGCCTTTATACTGGATGGGACTCCTACACCAAACAATGTTAGGTCTAATTGGGATGCCATATTGAGGAGATCCCCTAAATGTTGATGGGTCTAGCATTGTTAACACTCCCCTATGTGGTTTTGAGTTGAGAATGAGATCCCCGATGTGATTCCAGGGTTGAGATGTGCTCCTCTGTGTGTTTGGATATCCTATTTCTTGATATGGGGTTGTAGATGTATAGCTCCCCCATGAGATTCCGAGTCGAGATGTGCTCCCCGATGTGGTTCCAAGGTTAGATGCTCTCCCTGATGATATGCACTCTGATGATGATGCAGATCGTAGAATTGACTCATCGTTGATATGATTCTGAGTGGTAATAGTGGCTCCCCAATGAATAGAGGATTGTAGAATAAGTTCCCCTCTGATAACAAATTCTTCTTCTTTCATATTTGATAATTTTTAGCATATAAGTAGGGACAATCAAGATAAAAAAATGAATAAGAAAGAGATGAGTGGTGACGACATTTGATGATTAGATACATGAGATTGAATATAACTTGATTACATGATGATATGATTGTAGACAGACATATATTGGTAGGTGGAATTCTTCCTATTTGAGAGGAAGTGTTAAATTATGCAACTAGGATCAAATTCCACCTTGGAAAGCTCATTTGATAGAGATGATGATTGTATTGTATTCCTCTTTTTGAAATGACCCAAATCGAAGTAAAGATCATCTCATTCAGACAAGTAGAAGTTGGATTTTCAATTTATGTACACACATGTGGATATTTGGTCAGGTTGGCCTCAACATCAAATGGACACCCATTAAAGCCTACAAATACAAGTGATCTCAACATCATTTGGACACTATCATAAGACATTCTTATATTCTCTTTATTTGTCTAGGATCGCACAGGTCTGAGGTAGGTCCGCGGAGGAATGGGTTCGCTCTAAGGTGAAATTGTAGGGTCCAAAGTTTGCATCTCAGTTTTAGTGTTTTGGGCCTCAAACGATGGCACAACATAGGAAGAATTCAATTGCAGTCACTCAAACAGAAGCTCATCTGTGTGACTGGAGCCTTCCATTCACTAGGAGTTAGGGTTTTAGAATCTTAGTCACTCACTTGCGACGGTCTAGATCCAAACCAAGTTGCTCACATGTTAGGCTTAAGGGAGTGAATGGGCTACTACAGTCACACAGATGGCTCCTCCTCCATGTGACTAGGACATAGAAGTTGAAATTTCAGTCTATTGAATTTTTCGCTCAATAAGCATAGAGCTCGACAGTTGACCATAAACAGTGACAATTCATTACAAGTTTCTGAATGAGGGTTTTAAGTATAAGCATGTTTGGGTTCATTTCATAAATATTAGTTAGTTGATTTTTGTTGTATAGTTGTATGGATGAAGATATGGATCATTGTACTCTCTCTTTACTGAACATTTTATGACAATCTAATAAGAAGAATAATTTTATAAGGCTTTCCCCCTTGTGGGGTTTTTCCCTGATCTCCGACCAATCCTGGTGTATCTATGTGTGAATGATTTTCTTCTATTATTCCTTTATGTTTCATTGCATTGATGATGATATTGTTCTTTCTGTATAGTTGCATATGTTGCTGAATGATGATGTCATGGGGTGAAATTGATAAGGAAATGTTAAAATGCAATTATCAAAGCAAAGAACAATATAACCCTAAGAAAAATTAACAAGTATGCCACAATATTGCCAAGATTTAGGGTTGTTAGAAATTAATTAACGGAGCGATAAAATACACAAAATGTTTCGGAAACATAAATACATAAATGCATAAAATAAGAGAGACACATATATACCTGGTTCACTGAATTTGGTCTACATCCACAGAGAAACAACCAATCCATCCTTTTATATTATCTAGAAAAATGAAGAGATATAACCAACACAATATCCATTGTAATTTCCTCTTCAATCTCACACAATCTCCTTTCTTTCTCTCGCTCAGAATAATAATCCACAGTCACAATACAATTCCCTCATATAAATTGAGGGAGTTACTTCTATGGAAATAAACCCTAAATTAACATAACTTCTAACATTAGATCATCTGCCTAATGAATGACCCATATTGAATACGAAATTACAATATTTTATAAGGCAAATTTTCATCTATTTTTAGCTTCGGGGGAATTTCCCCCAAACTTCTACCGGGGGGGGGGGGGGGGGGCTCATAAAAGTCATTGTCTCCCCCCCCGATGACGATTAAACAGGTGATGTTGATGCTCGTTTAGGAACAAGAATCCAATTTGGATGAAACAAAAAACATCTGAACAATCAGGTAGACAATCAGGCTCCACACGCAACAAATTTCTCCTCCTCTCCAGCTTCACCAACAACCAATAAACAAATGAATTGGGCTTTAGAGGGAAAACCATTTATAAAGGAAACATCATAATTTTTTCGTTGCCCATTACAGACTCATACTAGCACTGTTTGATGAACTGTCAACACTATTGAAAATCTCGTTTTGATCTCTATAATGGATACATATTAGTTTTTATTTATTTGATACTTCATCGAGGAGCCATTTTTTCCATGAGGTTTCAAGTCTCATCCTGTTAAAATCAAATTTCTTCATATTTTTTGCTCCTACTCTGACACCACCTATTCTTTTCACTTGTTGACTTATGTTTCAATTTTTTTCATGATTAACCACTATTTTTCTCATGTTTTCAAGGTCCCCTTTTGGCCCATTCCTTGTGGCCTTTTTCATATTAGTAACATCACCTCGTTCATTGCATTTTCCTATTATTTAGTTGATATCGAGCTAGGGACTCGAATAGTTTGATAGCTGGATCAACCCATTCGTATCTTGCATTTTCCATCTATCGAGTGCTAGAGCCTGCCTAACATGGGAACTCTAACACCCTTACCACTTTGCATTTTGGTGACCATGTTGTTCGATCTTGTTCACTTCAGGAGTCCAGTTTATTTTCATAGTAAGAGGCAACATCCTTTTCATTTCTCATTTTTATGATCATAACCCATGTCCCCCTTGAATCCCCCCCTTTCTATAACCTCTTGGTTTATCCCAAGAGGGCCTTGTACCACTTGTACTTGGTTCCATCAATGACAACACCATTGAATCACCTTGTTCAAAGAATTATAGATGAGTCACCATTATGTCCCATGGAGTTTGTTAAGAAGCACATTAAGTCCTGCTTTAGTATGTAAGCACTTTCGTGTGTTGTACTTGTCATGTATTGCTGAGACTTAACCTCTAGATATCCTGATTTGGCTTTAGAAATCTTTTCTCTAAGTAGTTGACCATCCCCTTTGGAACTTTTTTAGCTATTTCTAGGTCAACTTTGCATTGTATACTCTGACAAGGGAAGTCATAACCCCATCCATTAGACCACTTCCTTTGCCACCCTGGGTGTCAGTATCCCTCAATCAAATTACTATATTCCTCATTCATTTGTTGAGGACTCATCATTTCCTTAGCTTTCGCAAGCCCTCCCTTGATGACTTCAACACATTTATTCCAAGAGAGTCGCTTAGGGGATGGTGTACCATGGATCCAGTTCCTTCATTACCGAGTGCCTTGAATCAAGCAAATGGAACCGTTATTACCCTTTGACCTAGTTTTTTCTTGCATTCTCAACTCCAAATCATTATCACACAATTAAGAATCATACACTCTATAGTCTAAGGCTTCGGCATATTGTACCAACATTCATCGAGCATGTGTGAGATGTTCCCAGACCTTAGGAGGGGGTTTCCCTTTAGGTAGTCCCCTGAATGTTCGACCATCAGCAGTTCATGATCTAGCCTTAGATGCATTTTTATAGATTTAACTGGCTCAGTTTCCACCAATCAAAGAGCCCATTGCATGAGGCCCCCTTTAGTTGGATCATTTAGATCTTCGTAGTACTTTATTGTTCAACAGGGTTTCTTTGGTTGAGATCTCCCCCTCACATAAACTTGGGGGCATTTGGTCCTACATACTCAATTCAAAACATTCATTATATAAGGACAATCTTTTTTATTCCAGAAACATGCATATGGGACTCTCTATACCATTGTATCCTTTTCTAGCCCATTGATGCTAGCACACTATCTACTAAATATTCTTTTTCTCATACCCACATTGTTGGGTACATCATGTTACACTAAAATTTGTCACCATGACTATCTGCAGTTAATATGGCTCCATCAATAGTCATATTATCCTCCTTGTCAAGCCTTATACCTCTGCTCTCCATGTCAAACTTCAAAAAAGAGAGAAAGTCATTAAAAAAACATGTTTATCTCTGGGTACGCAGGTTCTCTCTACCTTGCCTGCGTGTACGCATCCCAAGCTCATTGTACCTGCGTACTTGTACGCTCTGTAAGTCAAGGGATGGGTGCGTACTCCTGTAAAGGTCAAAAGGCGTGAGTTTCATCTTAAAAAAAGTTACTTGTGGTCACTTCTAGAGCTTTCTAGAAGAGTGTTTGACGTGTATTGAGCGCCTCCAAATGGTTCATGCATCCCTATGAAAGAGGAACTTATCCCATCAAGAGAGGAACTACCCCATCCAAAAGAGGGGAGTATCCCATTGATGTTGGACCTGATTAACTTCCTCTAGAACACTATAAAATACAGGCATTGGACCAGAGGAGGGGAGGTTGAAAGCTGAACATTCCAAAGGGTAGATGCTGCTGGAATTAGGACTTCCTTGTAGAAGCTTGTGAGGAGAGATTACCATCCTTTCTTGTTTCATTTGGAAGTGGGTGAGCTTGTCAAAGTAGAGGAAAACTCTTGCTGGACCCTGGGAGGAACTTGCACAACACCAAGGCTCAGGTTGTAATGGTTTCTTTTTTGTTTCCTTAATACAAATAAGTCCATTCTTCTCAATGATTTGTTTTTAATGAATTGTTTCATATACTCCTTGGTCTATATGTTGAATATGCTTTGTTTTATGGAATATTCAGGTGTTATGTAATCGTTTGATTGTTAGTGTATGCAGGTTTGAAAGTGAGGGAGGAGCTCATCCAGATCAGCGAGGCTGGACTGCTACAACGAGCGTTGGACTTGAGGTAGGATCGAAAAACACTTGGTTTCTCATAGAATGATGTATGTTTAGAGAAGGATTGCTCTTAATTGTCTTGTTTGCCACTAGAGAGTCTTAGACTCCTAGGGAGGTTAGTTTTGTCCGCAAAAATAACTCTTTCCGCATGACAAATTGGCGACTCCACTGGGGAATCCATTGATGTGCTTGATTTTTCTTTTGAGTATTACTTTGATCTGAAAAGAGTCTTGTTTCTTTTGTTTTTTGATTGCTTGACTGTGTTTTTGGGTGGGTTAGCTTAGAGCCTAGTTAGAATTCAGTTTTTCTTCATTTTACAGCAGTACGCACCCTCTGAGTTAGACACAGTGCGTACTTGTACGCACTGTCTCTTTGCACACAGAGCGTGGGCGCACCTGGTTAAACAGGCTGCCTACGTACCCTGTTAAAATTGAGAAAATTCCAATTTTATCCATTTT